>OZ020281.1:13667346-13780785 GCA_963971205.1 Aethes cnicana
TACCTAGATGCCTATAATTTATATGGTTGGGCAATGTCACAACATCTTCCTATTGGTGAATTTGAATGGGTTGATCCTGCCACAGATTTCAGAATTTCAAACGATGCTGATTATGGTTACATTTTAGAAGTGGATTTAGAATATCCTGATTTATTGCACGATTCCCATTCAGATCTTCCATTTTGCGCTGAGCACATAGTAGTTGATGAAAGTAAAGTAAAAAAATTAGTCCCGAATTTGAACGATAAAATAAAATACATTATACACTACAGAAATCTTATTCAATGTTTAGAAAATGGATTAAATTTAAAAAAAATCCATAGAATACTAAAGTTCAAACAAAGTAACTGGCTTCAAACGTATATTGATTTGAACACGACATTTAGAACGAGTGCAAAAACGGATTTCGAGAAAGACTTTTATAAACTAATGAATAACGCCGTTTTCGGCAAGACTATGGAAAATATAGAGAAAAGGGTTGATGTAAAGTTATTAACACATTGGGCAAATCAACGACAAATCAAAGGAATTGAAAGTTATATAGCTCGCCCTGAATTCCACAGCATTTCAATTTTTTCGGAAAGCTTGGCAGCGGTACAGTTGAAGAGAACCAAATTAGTTTATAACAAGCCCATTTACCTAGGTTTCTGTATATTGGACATATCCAAAACGTTGATGTATGACTTCCACTACAAATACATGAAAAATAAATTCGTCGATAATGTAAAATTATTGGCATCTAGGTAAATGAGATACGATGACGGTTGATCAGAATCATAATCAGACATGTAATAATTATTTGATTTAGCATATCTATTACTACATTGTGATATACCGCCTCGAAGTCCTTTTTTAATAAATGAAACTTTGTCAAAATCCGTTAAAAGTTCTAGTTCAACTCCAGTTATTTTAAGCATTGCGTCCCAGCTGAGACCAGGTGCAGTAAAATAATTGGCAGCATCGAGACCATAGGTTTCAAGGCACACTGACCGAAAATTCTCAAAGATGTCAGTTAATAGAAGTACGTCTGTTTTTAAATACAAGTTTGAATAGTCCAGCATTGTTTGACAACCGAAATGATTCCAAACGTTTAGTGCGTGTTGGTAATCCAAATCTGTTATGCAGCTATCTGTTAATGAACTATAAAAATCACTTATACTAGGTAATGATAATGCTTCAAGGCACTCGTACGATTTCATAAACTCATATGGAAATATTCCCTTTTGCTTCAAGAGTTTAAAATCTTCATTACTAGGGTATTGTTTCTTTAGTTCATGAAATTGGTGCTCTTGAAGATTTTTGGCTAAACTATCCAAACTACTCGACATGAACCTGAAGGAATCAACAAATCTTAAAGAAAACCATCTCTTATCAAATTTCAGTTGTTTACTGAATGAAATATATTTTTCTTTATTTTGAGGAATAATATCGATAGCCCCATCCCGGAAATTTAAAGCTTTTACTATGAAATGTGCATCGTAATTGCTCAGATTGTGAAAAAATACTGGAATGTGTGTGGGAGGTGTGAACTTATAATCACAAGATTTATGTGCTACTCCTCGAAATTTTCCCGTATTCCAATCATAACTGAAAACACTTTGAGATCTTAAGTCCTTATCACATATAAAACATTTATTATTGGCTTCAGAAACTTTATCTAAATCGGTCTGATTTAATGGAATTGGATTCTTCCGGAAGCGAATGTATTTATTTAATTTTTCCAAGTCACTATAAAGGTTATCCATAAATACTTTAGCACAATCTGAGCCTGTATATGAACAATACCGAGAAAGACTATCATCAAATGAACACTTAATGAAATAACCGAAACTGTACATTTCATGTTGCTGAATATTTTTGGTATAAGATTTTGATGGATCTGGATCGCAAGATGCTATTGGATTTAAAAATGCCTCAAAATCTGCATATACAACGAAAGGCAATTTAAGCTTTCGTTGGTATTCATCAAAAATAATTCTATCATTTGAAACTTTCTCACCAAACCAATTTGTTTTTGTCTTATCGTTGTTCGGGAGTTGTACAACCACGTGATTACAATCATTTTTTTGATGATTCGTTAACTCTTCATTTGAATAAAATGCTAATAAACAACCATCGCAAATATGAAAACTATAATTAGTTGTCGAAATTTGACGACTTACTAATCGAGATAAATTTTTAATGTAGCAGTAATGTCCCTGACTACCTTTTGATATATAAAGTAAATTTATATGCTTTGATTTCCTAGCTTTAGTGAAGTGGAGTGGACCAATTACTTCGTGTGATTTAGAGTTTTCAATATAACTTAATCCAAATACATTTATACTAATATCATTTAATTTTTCTACTCTATGTACATCAGTTAATTTAATAGGAAATGGAATGTCACCAAATTTTACTTCATTTTGGTGTTTAAAATATGACGATACTCTCTGTGGATTATCCTTCACCGGATACAATGCTGAAAGAAGTGCCCATTTTAAACACTCGTGGTCATGATTTTGTACGTTTATGATAGCTTTTTTTGTTTTAATATCATGCGGTAGATCAATGAACGATGAACCTCGCAACGGATTGAATTGGTTAACGTTCATGTCTATGTATTTAATATGTCTAAGACTCCAACCACTATCTTTTTTTTCGAAATTTGAAATTTTATTAACGATTGTGCTTTTTAAATTTTCAAAAAAAGTTTCTCTATCATCACCTCTGCATATGGTCCAACACAACACATTGAAATCGAAAAAATTGTTGATTCCTTTAGTTTCTTGAACAAATTCCGCATGCAAAATAAAACTAACCTTGAAAATGGTTAACTGATTAATAGTATCGTCTATTAATTTATTTAACGTTTCTTTAATGCCCTCAAAAAATATTTCCGGTGTTTGAAATTTAAAGTCGGTTTCTTTTTCCTGGACTGAATTTATCCTATAAGTTAGCAACCTATTTCCAAACGCAGTTTCTATCAATTCAACATTAGGGTAAGAATGTTCAAATCTCATGCAAGCATTTTTATGGATATTACTCCTTAAATGCTGTGCATAATACCTTCTTGAAACCTCCCGTTGACAAGTTTTGCACTCGATGGTGTCCTCAGCAATATTAGTCGGTGGTGGTTCATCTGTGTTCCGAGAAGTTGATGGTTGTAATTGTTGTGCTGGAGTAGACGAACCACGAGGTTGAAAAACATCTTCAGATACACGTTTTCTCTTGAGTCCGCGTGTAACAGTTCTGAAAATAAGAAAAAAAAACGTATATAGATGTACCTATCAAAATCCGATAAAAAAAAAAACTAATAATTTTCAGCATAGTATTACCTAATTTGATTGACACATAGAACAATATGCTTCCATGGGTAATACACCATCTATCTCATCGTAATTTGAATTGATCAATTTAATATTAGTAAAGTGTCCACTGCACGGCGTGATATACGGTTTGATATCGGGATCTTGAGCTATTGTTGCATCAAGTTTCCCACTGATAAACCACAATCTTAAATATTTATGAAAACTATTTAATAACACTGATTTGCTGAACATTTTAATATCTTCACTAGCCAACGACATTGTATTGACAACTACGGGGCATTTCGCTCAGATTAATGCTTATATTGGGATTTCTCTCCCCACTGTTGGGTAACTTCAAAGTATAACACGTTCAAACGTGTTTCAAATTTTTATACTTACAATTTTTTTGGGAGATTCTCGACTTCTTCGCAGTGTTCATAAAGTTCTTTATCGAAAAATGAGTTATTCAGATCCGAGAGGTCCTCGCAACGGTTGTACAGCTCTTCGTCATAAAGCGAGTTTTGAAGATCCATATTGGTATTGCACGACTTCCACGGTTTTTGATATCGATGCGGTGTGGCTCGTTCTGTGTTGCTTATATAGATAAAATTCAGTTGTCAGTCGGTGGGGGAAAGGGCGCGATGTGGGTGGGCTCGGTTAGTTATGGCTTAAGTTATGGCTTTTTTCTTTCCGTCGATGAAATATTTTTTGCAATCGTTTTTAGTTGCAATATGTTTTGTAATCTTGTAAATTAATTCTTTTGTGTTGGAATAATAGTCATCGTCTTCGCATTTAGTGTAGTATTTGATTCTAGTGTCCGCAAATTTCCAGTGTTGATCATTTGGAATACCACGTAGCTTTTTCAAATCGTAGACATCGATTTTAACAAGATGAGTGCTCTTTGAGACATCATCTACTCGACAAGATATATAATTTGTACCTCCATTTGCAGATTGAGCAACAGTAGATGAGTATTCCGTAGCCTGCCTCTTTCTGGGCTTATCAAAAAATACATCTATGTTGTTGGTTCGTTTTTGGGCTTGGATTTTAGGTGGTTCAATATCTTGGCCTTCATCATCAGTCAAATTACTGTAATAATAATTTTTTATCGGGTAATCAATAGAGTTCTCGTTTAATATCTAAAACAAACAGAAAAAAATCCATGAGAGGTTTTATACAAATAGAAAACAGACAATGTTTGGTGTATGTACATAGTTTTTGAAACTTACCTCCATTTTAACTCGTGGCAGCAGCACGCAGCAGTCTAAGACGTAGACACACCGTTTAGAACTTAAAACCCACAACAATGTACTACGCGTACAATATGTACTATGATAAATTTAATCACTACAAGCACCGTTGTTACTATTTTTTGGACGAAGCAATCTGAACGAATGATGGCGCTGTCTGTCGGAGTTCCGCTTTTATTGAGAACACGCACACACTCACACATACACACCCTACACACTCATATATGTCGTAGATAAGACAAAAAAATGTTGAATCGAACACCTGCTCGTGGTATAAAGCGACAAGTCGTAACCAGTTTTCATAACGCAGTGCCTATATGATAAAATAAATGGGACGTGTTTCAACCTGCAAATAAACATCTGTTTGTGGCACCAAACGACACGTACTAACCAGTTTGAATCTGCTTAGCTTTATTTCGTTTTAATTATAATCTTCAATAGGATATGACATTTGATAATAAATGCGGATATTTATCTGTATTTTGATACTCTCAGAGCGTGTGAATACCTTTACCGTGAGAAAGAGCCAAAACTACCGATTATAAACTCTAAGAATGCTTATAAAAACAACAATAGAACGCACCTGACACGTAAGGTGCATCTGCATTGTATAGCCGGTGGTCACAAATCAACAAACGTATTTTTTCAATTTTACTTATGTTCTTTTCATTCTCCCAACCCACATAAATTTTTCGATGATATATCGTAATAGCTTTACTGCGAGAAATACCAAAAAACGTGCGGTGCTATTGAATAAAATAAACGATCAAAAAATTCGTAGTACTTAGAAAAAAAAGCGATGGGGAAAAAAAAAAATCAGAACCAATGAAATGCACCTGTCACATAAGAAACATACATGTCTCTAGCTCTACCTGCATTGTATAGTGCACGGCCATAAATCAACAAACTAAAAACTGTGAGAACAGTCCAATTGAAAAACAAATTCTACTTAGAAAAACATACAAAAAAAAACCTTCATAAATCAAAATCGGTTTTTTTTTTCAAGACAAAGTAAAAAAAAAAACATGAAAATTTTCTGCTCCGCAGGGTTCTGAAACGTGTGTCAGAAGCAGTAACTTACATACTACTCCTGGTGCTACATCCTCATCCTTGCAATTCGCTACCATGAAGACGCAGATCAGAAGTGACAAACACATGTCGCTAGTAGCTTACACTAAATTTCGAAATTCCGGGATTCCCGGGACTTTTTTATAGGAACATTAAATTGAGTCCGGCCCCATACCGTTCACGCGGTCAAACACTGGGTAAATCATGGGTAAATGTGTATCCGAATTTCCGATCCCTGTTAATCACAGATATTAAATTTAAATTAATTAATTATTTTTATATCCCACTAAAATGAAAAAAATAATATTTATTGGCTTCTAATGTTTGTGTAGGTATATATAAATTTGTTATTTGTTTCGTACTTTGTATTGAATCCGAAAGTAATGACTTCGGTATTTAAATCTACTTTATTTACCAAACTAGCGCAAAATCAGAATTAATGTAGGTGTTTTGAATTTCGCGGGAACAGTCGGGGGGGAGCACGCCACGCGCGGGAGCGCGGGACGCGACGACTAAGCCACGCCTCCATAGCTTCAACTATTTTTCAACATAGGCCCTTAACAACATACCGACGCCATAGCGAATATGTGCCATCTGTAACTTACCTAAAATACATAGATTGACTGGAAGAAATTCCTTGAAGGATAAGTTCGTCTTTGTACATTGTTATTATTTGTGATTTTTGTGTGTGTACAATAAAGTGTTATTTACTTACTTTCTTACATATATCCGTTATTGCGAGCCCACTTTATATCACAATACTAGCTTTTCCCCGCAACTTCGTATGCACAGAAATATTCAAAAGTAAAATCCCGATTTTTCCCGTTCCCGTGGGAATTTTGCAAAATCCTTTCTTAGCGGATGCCTACGTCATAACATCTACCTGCATGCCAAATTTCAGCCCGATCCGTCCAGTGGTTTGGGCTGTGCGTTGATAGATCACTATGTCAGTCAGTCACCTTTGAGTTTTATATATTTAGATGGGCGTTAAACTGCCAAAATCTATACTAATAATAAGTCTGTTGAAGAAGTCGCGTCTGAAACTTGAAAATTAAAAGAAACTATCAAGTCGGGGGATTATATAAACGATACTGAACACAAAATAACGATTTTAAGAAAAAAATATGAATGTATGTAACTCGACAACTACTGAACGGATTGCAACAAAATTTAGTATGGGGGTAGTTTATAAGGGCTATATTCTAAGTCTTAAATAGGGATCTCCCTGTTCCCTATAGGATCGCTCACGCGTCAAGTTGAACTTTAAATCTAGCTGCTTAAAGTTCACGCGACACGTGAGCGATCCTATAGGGAACAGGGAGATCCCTATTTTAAGACTTCGCATATAGCCCCTGGTCAACAATCAACATAAAGGCTACTTTTTATTCCGGAAAATGCATAGCCTCCGCGGGGACGCTATTAAAGAAGTCCACGCGGACGAAGTCGCGGGCAAAAGCTAGTAATAACCTAAACTTGGCTTACATTAGAAATTATAATTCTCGTTTCTATGCAAAGAAGCATTTCTCAGTTCATATGCAGTCTTTTGTTCGCATTTCATTTCACTTTCCATGCGCTCGCGCTTGTGTCAAGGTCGAAACAGTCGCGGCGTGGCTTTTGTTTTATACTGAACTTTACGTTCACGCAAGGACGATTGATCTAGATTTATTAATAGGTATCCATAATCCATAATATCCATAATAATATTAAAAAATGCGAAAGTAACTCTGTCTGTCTGTCTGTCTGTTACCTCTTCACGCTTCAACCGCTGGACCGATTGAGATGAAATTTGGCATGGAGATAGTTGGGGTCCCGGGAAAGGACATAGGCTGCTTTTTATCCCGGAAAAACGCATAGTTCCCGCGGGACGCGATAACCGAATTCCGTGCGGGCGAAGTCGCGGGCAGAAGCTAGTTTATTATATAACTTGTAGGTAGGTATAGCGACCTTGAAAGTAAAAAGTTTGTCTGGTTCTGAAAGGGGCATCTTGCGCATCAGTTGAATTGGGCCTCCATAACGTGTAAAGTTGACACATATCATATAGTATACGATTTGACGACAGGTTTGGCTCAGTTGGTAGTGAACCTACCCACTCTTCCGACTGTCGCGGGTTCGAATCCCGCTCGGGGCAAACTTTGGGTGATGAGCACAAATGTTTGTACTCGAGTCATGGATGTTTAGTATTTATTATATTATTACTAGCTGACCCCGCGGACTTCGTACCGCCTTGGAAATTCTTTTTTGGGTATGAAAAATAGCTTAAGTCCTATTCTCAGACCTACTGAACATACACTTCAAATTTCATAAGAATCGGTCGAGCCGTTTCGGAGGAGTTTGGTTACAAACATTGTGACCGAGAAGGTTATACAGTGTGGAAAGATAAGTCAGTGACTTTTTGCAGAAAAAAAATTTTTTTTTCACCTTTTTTAATTTTATTTCTCTACATAATCTCCTTTCAACTGCATACACTTCATCCAACGATGTTCCAGCTTTTTCAACCCCTCCAAAAAATATTTTTTGTCAAACCCTGAAAAATATGCTTCAGTTTCAGCTATGACTTCCTCATTTGATGAAAATCTTTTCCCACCGAGCCATTTCTTCATGTTTGGGAATTAAAAAAAATCACATGGGGCCAAATCCGGAGAAAAAAGGTGGGTGGGGCAGTATTTCGTAACGCAATTCTACTAATTTGGCTGTTGCGACTGCCGACGAGTGTGCAGGGGCATTGTCGTGGTGAAAAAGGATTTTCTTCTTTGCCAGATGTGGCCGTTTTTTCACAACTTCTGCGTTGAATTTTTCCAACAATGTGAGTAATAAGGGCCATTTATTGTTTTACCTTTCTCCAAATAATCTATATAAATAACCCCTTGGCTGTCCCAAAAAACAGTGGCCAGTACCTTTCCTGCCGAATTCACGGTTTTCGCTTTCTTTGGGGCCCGTTCGTTAGCAGAAGTCCACTGTTTTGACTGATTTTTAGTCTCTGGCGTATAATGGTGGATCCACGTTTCATCTACCGTCATAAAACGACGTAAAAATTCATTGGGATTACGCTTGAATTTGGCTAAGCATTGCTCGGAAGTTGTTTCACGAAGTCGTTTTTGATCGGCTGTCAGCAAACGCGGCAAGATGGGTATCTTGCGGAAAGCTTTTTCATATTCAAAATATTATGCAAGATATGAAAAACTCGTTCAGATGAAATGTGTACAGTCTCAGCTATCTCACGAATCTTAACTCGACGGACATCCAAAACAATATCGTGAACTTTATTCACGAAATCATCAGTGGTGACTTCAATTGGCCTACCAGAGCGTTCTGCGTCATTGGTAGTGGCACGCCCAGAACGAAATTCTGTAAACCACTTATGTACCATTCCATGAGAAGGAGCAGATTCCCCATAATATTTTTTTAAACAGTTTTCAGTCTCTTTAATAGTTTTTCCACGTAAAAAGTAATGTTTAATTAACACACGAAATTCGCTTTTCTCCATTTTCCAACAATTTTCCGACCGTATTCGACATATGCCTCAATAACTTTTTTATTTTCCCACCTTTAAAAAAAAAAACTGCCTGCTACCAAGGAGATCAGAATTGTAATTAAAAAGTTTATATGTTTAAATGGTTTTTGTTTTACTTAGTCACTGACTTATCTAACCGCCCTCGTATTAGAGATGTATGCATTTCTCTATATAAATAAGTATTTATATCGTTGTCTAGCACCCATAGTACAGTCGAGTTCATTAATATATGATCACTTTTGGACCGTATTACAAGGGAGGAAGGTGTAAAAGTGTGTATATATTGGAGAACTCGACTGTACAAGCTTTGCTTAGTTTGGGGCTAGCTCAATTTGTGTGAAATGTTCTAAGATATTTATTTATTTATACCTATGTCACACAATTATTGTAAAATGATTTCCCCTCATTGACTGAGCTTAACGTAAGAGTTCAACTTAAAAGGTATTAGTATTAATGATTTATGCCCACGTGACCTATACTCAACTTTTCGAGTCTTATACTAATCTTGTCTAATTAACTTCATTCTTTTCACCTCCGATTGACCTTTCCGCATTCATACTCGTGGCCCACTCCGCCCATTCATGCCTACTCGGCCTTTTTGCGGCAAGAAGGCATAAGTAACGAGAAACAAGTTGAGCGAACCCACAATGGACAGCAAAGCAAGGCCGCGCAAGTCCGGCTGTCTGTCCGTGCGTCACTGGACACGATATCCGATACCATAATCGTTTTAACTGCAATAGGATACAGTTTAATCTGTAAGGAAGGACTAGAGAGTTCCGCTTCTGTTTCAATGTGATTATTAGCATCATTATCTCCCGGCAAGTAGGTAAACATCGTTTCAAACTTTTTTCTTTGCTGCGTTTGTGGAATGGTTTTAATTCCTGCCTTTTGCGATTTTTGCGAACTCGTCCTTGGCTTTGATGGATGTAGATTCGCCATTTTCAAGGTATTTCTACGTTTGTTTCTTGTTTTTTTTTTTTTTATATAACAATAGATCTCGAATATTTTGCCTACCCTGAGGAATAAGATAGAATGTCTCTGTGCCGGAAATTTCACCGGCTGCCTTAACCCCCTACCGGAACACAACAGTGCGAGCACTGCTATTTGGCGGCAGGTTAGCGGGGAAAGACGGTGGTACCACCCAACACCAGGTCCTACCACTAACAAGATGTACTTGTACTTCATTAGCCTCACATATCTATGTAATTGCGCTCACTAATAGAATCCATTTGCTTCCTGAATAAGGCTCCTATCTAGTTGTCATTCAAAATTCAAAAAATTCACTTTTACACGTCAGAAAAGAATTTACTAGCGCTTCCTAGACCCATTGCTTGAGAAGAAGCGCCGCAACAAACTCAAGCAGAAGGCCTTTTTTCAAAATTTACACATAGTTATAACATTTATGTACATTACATGTATATGTTATAACTATGTATATGTACATTGTATCCATTGATCTGGCAACACGACAATTCAACACCGAAAGCCTTATTTTCGGCTTGACACTTAATTAATACAATACGGCTGATATTACGTAAATACTTAGATAGTAATTTCCCAAGGCCGCGTATGAATTGGATTGTCTTTTTTTATGTGACACTCGAAGCGTAACAACAGCGTACAGTATTACCAGCTCACTGGCATGTACTGTACTTAATGGATAGAATTTCACTGACACAATATTATGTACAGTTTGATATGACAGACTTCTTTAACTGGTAGATAATACTTCAAAGCATCAAGTTCTCCTTTTACTACTACTACTACAGTACAGCCAACAGTTGCGTCCCACTGCTGGGCACAGGCCTCATCTCTCTCAGGCTCTCACCACGAGAGGGTTTGGGCTATAGTCCCCACGCGGGCCCAGTGCGGATTGGGTACTTCACACACATCTTTGAATTACATCGCAGATACGTGCAGGTTTCCTCACGATGTTTTCCTTCACCGAAAAGCACAGTGGTCCTCCTTTTAAGATCGGCTTTATTTATGTCGGTCAGTCATGAAAAAGTTGCTATAATTAGCGCAATTTCTTAATACTTGCACGCCATTTTCCTACTTGTTTTCGCGCCAAATCTTCCGTCACCGTCAGTCTGATCCGGGCAATGGGTATTTGATTATTCAGCCAACACATTGTTACAATACGTTCAAAAACAGTGGCTTGCTTAGTGTCGCGCGCTGCATCTCAAATGAAAATACACATAGGTACAATCGGCATAGCGTTGCGAGACAACATATGCAACCGTATCCTCTGGGTAATAAAGGTGACGTTAGGTGAATATACATTATTGTAATCTTCAGTGTTGCTACAATGTTTTGGTCGTTCCAGATGTGTCAAGGACCGTTTTGCAAAAATACTGTCTTTCAATACATGTCGTTATGTGAATGTAAATGTATAAATGGACTAATTAACTCGATGCGACTGTTTATTGTATGTATACCGTTCTAGTTTAAAACTCTAACCAACACAATATCATGTACAGTACAGCCATATGTACATACTGGTGGTGTGCCACCTTAGGCCCACATTGGCTTGTTCTGCAGTCTCGCTCGAAGGCTACACAATACTTACATACAAGAGAAAATTTTGAAACTGGACACCGCACATACATCTATACTAATAATGTCTGTAGAAGAAGTCGCATCTGAAACTTGAAAATTAAAAGAATCTATCAAGTCGAGGGGTCTATATAAACGATACTGAACACAAAACAACGATTTTTAGAATGTTTTTTTTGTATGTATGTAGCTCTGCGCACGCGCCTAACTAACTCCTTTGTGCTTACGTTACGAGTTAAGCCGAAAACCCATTGCGGCGCATGCTACGACGCACGCTAACTTGGGATCATTCATTCTTCATGCGTAGTGTGGCCGTGCGCTGCTCCAGAGCCAGACTTCCAAAAGTATCCACCTGCATTTTAATACGAAGCGTTTGTGTATCTGTGTGCAGCTGTGGGTTTCCGGATTTACGACTAACGCCCGGTTCCTATATCCAAACAACGCCTCGTTTTGCCTACGGACGGTTAAAATTTGGCAGTTTCTCTTAAAACAAATGTCAAAAATCAACCGTCCGTAGGCAAAACGAGGCGTTTCGTGGATATAGGAACCGGGCCTATATGGTTATGATGGAAACTAACTACAATGAAACTCGCAACAAATGGTACGCAACGTGGTGTATGGCCCTCGGGCAGCACTCGCGGCTTGGCTTGCGGCGCTTGGTGTACATTTGAAGCAGCAGCAGCAGCAGCATCAGGAACAAGGCGCCGCTGAGCACCGCCATGTGGAGCAAGTCCAGCCGCAGTTTGGAGCCTTCGCGGAGGACCTGGTGTAATAGGCTAGTATGTACAGGCAGAGACAAGGTATTTTTATATAGACTCTTAATCTCCTTAAATGAACAAGAATACGCAAAGCTCGACTCAGATGGCGCTGCAAACGCTTGACACAAACCTAAACCCAAACACTGTAGTTGTCAAATTTTTACGGGTATTTTTGTTGACACTTTTAAGTACATTTGTTTAAAATTGTTAAATATTGACCGCAATTTTAATTTTGGTTCAGTTATTTGTGATGCAAACGAAGACATCCCAATGCAATTATACCTGCCCCAGATGCATACCAAGTCTTTCGGACGTGTCGTCCGTTCTTATTGCATCCTGGAACTGCACAGCGCGGCAGATTTTAATAATTTAAGTAAAACCAATAACAACAAATATTTATATAAGACGACAGGGAAGGACATAAGCAATCTTCTTTTCATGAGAGAAGGCGTGCTCAGCAGCGAGTCCTTCAATTAGGAATACAATACAATATACTTTATTGAATACCACACATTCAAAGAACAGTACAGACTACAGACATAATGTAATTACACATGGCATGCAGCAGGCGGTCTTATCGCTATTAATAGATCTCTACCGACAACCTTTGGATAGTGGAGATGAAGAAAAAGAAACTAAGTTGGTAGGCGGTGCTCTGTACTAAGATGTGCAGAAGAATCAAACACAAAACACAGGGATGTGTTGGTTTGGCGGACCGAAACGCGTTAGATAAACTATTTGATGTGGAACTTACTCTAGAGAGTTTTAGTGATATCTACGTCAGGTCCTGCACCCACATGAGGTACAGCGACCGGAAGATCACGGCGGACACCACGAAGGCTCCCGTCCAGGCGACCAGGTCGCTTAGGTGCACCTCCGCCTTCCAGTCCTCGCGCCAGGAGATGGGAACGGGACTCATTGGGGTCGGCGGATCTGAGAACGGTAAAGTAACCCAAAACATGAGAAGGACTTCCAAAGTCTTAGATGTGATTTGAGGAACGAATGCTATTCGTAAACGTGTTGCTGTTGACGCTGGTACGAGCTTACGAGGCAAGTTAGATAGGTAGTGTCCTAATTTATAAATGAATATCACAAAAGTCTAAAAAATCCTTAGGCCTCATAGGAACCAGCGACGGCGAGAGATATTTTAAATGATAAGTCTTTAGAAAAGTCGCGTCTGTAGGTATAATAATGTAACCCAAACCCTCTCGTGATGAGAGGAGGCCTGTGCCCAGCAGTGGGACGTAAATAGGCTGTAGTAGTAAGAATATCATACCTTTACTAATGGTAGCAAAGTGTAGTTTCATTATCCGGGCGAATTTCTTGAACTTCGGCTTAAACTTGGGTAATTTAGATAGGGGTGGTGTTGATGTTGATGTCCCAACATGTTGCATGATTATTGATTCATATTTTTTCTATTTTAACAAAAACTCGCACTACATTTTGTATGACGTGATTGCACTATTGCCTTACCATTGCGCTAAGATTGCGCTCATTGCGCTTGATATTTTACAGTACACTTGCTCTGAAAGTGTCTGGTGGCAAGGACCCACATAGGCACGTAAAGGGCTACTTACCGCACACGTGCGGTAAAGTAACTTTTTAATTTTCAAAATACATGCATAAGTATATACTGTCCATAATAAAGAGTTCCAATCAATAACATCTCAAGCTTGTTTTTACTCGCCATCAACCGTGTTGAAATAGGTATCAAATGAATTTATAAACGTAAACAATTTTCAGTTTAATATTAATTACAAGTAAAATATGTTAAATTGTATTATTTTACTACGATTAGTATAAACAATTATTTACACATAATTTCTCAAGTCCAATTCGGACTGACCGCTGCTAGACTTTTTTATTATTATTTTTTTTCAAATCAAAGGCGTTTTTTTAGTTTTAAACGGTTGCTAGTACTTGAGTACACGCAGTGTTGAGACTGCTTATTGTGATTTAATAACTTATGCATTATAAACAATGACTGACAACCATGAGATAAGATGAGTTTCATTTATTTAGTATTATAGAAATGATAAATATTGATATAATGTAATTTAAAAGTTTTAATTTATTTGTATAAAGTTTGACTGTTTGACCAATACCATTGCCTTAAAAAAAACTACTGAACATGCGCGCGCATGCGGCGCTGATTGGTTGCTCATTTGCCGCGCTTTCGACTTAGAAAACCCGCTAGAAGTGTTTTATCATTATTGTTCGTAGTGTTTAAATTCTGAGTTTTATTAGATATTTTGTAATTAAATATGTCAAGTTCAAGTGATGAAATACAAGCAACCCCACCAGATATTTTGCTACAAGCACAGCATGCAACGGACAGCCTCTTGCCGGAAAAATCAAAAGATCGTTATTTAAGCACTTATGATAATTTTCTTCAGTGGAAGAAAAACAAAAAAGCTACTACATTTTCTGAGAATGTGCCGATGGCGTATTTTAATGAATTGGCTGCAAATTATAAGCCATCCAGTCTGTGGTCAATTTATTCAATGTTAAAAACCACCATCAAAACCAAAAATAACATTGATATTGCCAAATACTCAAAACTGACAGCATTTTTGAAAACCCGGAATAGTGGTTACAGAGCAAAAAAGTCCAAAGTTTTGTCTGCTGACGACATAAATCGATTCATTGGCGAAGCACCGGATTGTAAAGATTTGGCTACAAAGGTAGGTTTTAAACATTTTAAATTGGTCAATGTTCGTATTCATTAGCCTTATTACGTTGGTAACATTAATGTTTTTGTTCATAGGTAGTACTTATTTTTGGAATTATGGGAGCATGTCGTCGTGAAGAACTGGTGAATATAACTACAGACAACATTCAGCAACAAGGAAGGTTTTGGTTGTCAAAATTCCGGATACAAAAACGAAGATCCCTAGAACATTTGTCATCGATGGTGAATTTTAAACCTTAGTGAAGAAATATGAAGCTTTGCGATCCCCTAAATGCCAATCGAATCGCTTTTTCCAAAATTATCAATAATTTTTCGTTCAATATACAAAATTGTACCAACGTCACTTTTAATTTTAACAATTAAATAATATAAAAAATATTTTTTTTTATTTCCTCGCATCATTTACTGTAAAACGTTGTACAATACTTGTGTGGTTTGGTCATTCCCAACTCGTGTCGGTGTAAAACACTCCCTACGGTCGTGTTTTACATCACCGCCACTCGATGGGTATGACCAACTTACCACACGTATATCGTAAATAACTATTACATTATACTGTCAGTGATAGAAGCAGCTAGTGTCAAGTAATGTGACTTTTTTCAAACATGCTCGGAAATGTTCGTGTTACTTTCAAAAAAAGAAGACGCGAGGCTGTCCATTGCCGGCCTTGGCCAGCAAAAACATTATTGTCGTGTGTGTTTTTTAGGGTTCCGAAGTCCACAAGGAACCCTTATAGTTTCGCCATGTCCGTCCGTCCGTCTGTCCGCACTATTGCTCGGAGATGCTTAGGTCTAGAGAGCTGTAATTTGGTATGAATATGCATATTAGTAACGCTGACAAAGTGGTACAATAAAATTTTGAAATATATTTTTTTATAGGGTACCTCCCCTACTCGTAAAGTGGGGATGTAATTTTTTTTTCTTGCGTACCCCATGGTGCGGCATATCGTTGAATAGGTTTTAAAAAAATATTGTGGGTTTGTTAAAACCATTTTTTGATTATGTGATGCGTTTGTGAAATATTAAGCTTTAAAGTGCTATTTTTTGTTAGAGTCACGTGTCCCCCCCCCCCCCTGCCAGCTAAATGGTGGTATTTGGATGGCTGAAAAAAATCACGGTTGTGGCATATATAACGTAGTTGCATGGAAAACTATCAGAGCTAAGTAGGCTGTACAAACTTACGAGTAATAGTCGACCAACTTATGATGATGATTTTTCTCGAGCGGCAGGGGCGTCGGGCGGGCACGTCATATCTACCCAGGCTAGCTAGATGCTAATAAGTCTTAGAAAGGTACTCTGGGCATCCTCAACTTCGGAACCCTATAATTTGCGCGTGGCCCGACATGCACTTGGCCGGTTTTTTTAATTCGCTTGCTATTTGAGACCCCTCTAGAAACTGACAAATCCATGGAGGTAATAAGTACAACTTCCATGGCCAAATCATCCACGATCATGGAAGTAGTAAATACTGATGTGGGGTAAGTGCGCCTAAATTTATTTCGCCCCTATGCCTTGTAAACAGCCAACTACTAGTTGAGTAATATTTATAGGTTTCGATATATTTATGTTAGGCGCACTTACCCCATCCTGGCGCACTTGCCCCGAAACTGACAAATCCATGGAGGTAATAAGTACAACTGCCATGCCCAAATCACCCACGATCATGGAAGTAGTAAATACTGATGTGGGGTAAGTGCGCCTAAATTTATTTCGCCCCTATGCCTTGTAAACAGCCAACTACTAGTTGAATAATATTTATAGGTTTCGATATATTTATGTTAGGCGCACTTACCCCATCCTGGCGCACTTGCCCCGAAACTGACAAATCCATGGAGGTAATAAGTATAACTTCCATGCCCAAATCATCCACGATCATGGAAGTAGGTACTACCTACCTACCTACTAGGTAGTAAATACTGATGTGGGGTAAGTGCGCCTATATTTTTTTCGCCCCTATGCCTTGTAAACAGCCAACTACTAGTTGAGTAATATTTATAGGTTTCGATATATTTATGTTAGGCGCACTTACCACATCCTGGCGCACTTGCCCCGATTGACCTTACGTATTTCCTCGCTGTTTGAGAAAAGCATTATATATACCTCGGCCGCAATTGCGATTGCCGGACTCGTACTAATAGAAGGCTTCGCTTCGCTCAGCCTTCTATCTGACTCGTCCGGCAATGCGCTACTTGGCGGCCTCTGCAATAATGTACTATTTCTCAAACATGCTCGGAAATGTTCGTGTTACTTTCAAAAAAAGAAGACGCGAGGCTGTCCATTGCCGGCCTTGGCCAGCAAAAACATTATTGTCGTGTGTGTTTTTTTTTTAATTCGCTTGCTATTTGTGACACCTCTGTAAAGAAACTGACAAATCCATGGAGGTAATAAGTACAACTTCCATGGCCAAATCATCCACGATCATGGAAGTAGTAAATACTGATGTGGGGTAAGTGCGCCTAAATTTATTTAGCCCCTATGCCTTGTAAACAGCCACCTACTAGTTGAGTAATATTTATAGGTTTCGATATATTTATGTTAGGCGCACTTACCCCATCCTGGCGCACTTGCCCCGAAACTGACAAATCCATGGAGGTAATAAGTACAACGTCCATGGCCAAATCATTCACGATCATGGAAGTAGTAAATACTGATGTGGGGTAAGTGCGCCTAAATTTATTTCGCCCTATGCCTTGTAAACAGCCAACTACTAGTTGAGTAATATTTATAGGTTTCAATATATTTATGTTAGGCGCACTTACCCCATCGTGGCGCACTTGCCCCGACTGACCTTACGTATTTCCTCGCTGTTTGAGAAAAGCATTATATATACCTCGGCCGCAATTGCGATTGCCGGACTCGTACTAATAGAAGGCTTCGCTTCGCTCAGCCTTCTAACTGACTCGTCCGGCAATGCGCTACTTGGCGGCCTCTGCAATAATGTACTATTAAATCGGTTTGCGGGCTTAGACTATGGACACAGAATATTTAATAGTACTACATACAGAATGACCACGGAATCACCCTTCTAGCCGGCGCGCAACCCGCGCCCTTCTCGCCCTTGCCGTCATTTGTTTCATCAGGAGATGGAGAGTGAATCATTGGCCCGCGTAGTGGTACACACACATTTACAAGTGTACAGACGTCCTCGCACGCACACAGACGTCCTCGCACGCAAACATTGTCACTTCATTCGAATTGTGTTCGAAATCGTGTTTTTATAGGACGATAATTTTATACGTGATAGATAACGTCACGTAACGCTACAACCCTACTATTGCGTCATGTTTTTTCGTGGGCGCAGCCGGCGTTCATCAATTTATAAGACCATATAATACGTTATCACGACAAAAAATAAAATAACGGCATATCGCCAACAATAGAGTACATTTTGATGCAAGTGCGAAAAGTTTGTCATTTTATTACGAGTCCCTAGTTATGTTGGCGCGAGCGAAAGCGAGCACGTGTATCAAACGACATTTTGTAATACATTTGCGAAAAAATAAATAAAGAAACGAACAGGATGAAGCTCAAAAAACTTAACGCGCTAGTTCGTAAAAAACAACTTTAGGCACGCTCACTAGCTGTCAAAAACAAAAAGTGCTCGTTCGAAAATGACAAACTTTTGGCACGTTAAACAGGTATCGAAATGTTTACTTTTTTTGCAACTGTATTTAAAAATAGGGTTTTCGTATTTTTTAAAACCCACATCCCATAATGTCCACCGACTAAAGAAACAGAGAGACGTTTAGAATAGGTATATAATGTAGGTATATAATATGAGTAAAACATTAATGAATATAACTCGATGTTTGCAAAAATATAAAACCCGACTGCCCGACTGCAAACAAACTTTTGATATCACATAATAATATATCTAATATATAAAATTCTCGTGTCACGGTGTTTGTAACCAAACTCCTCCGAAATGGCTCGACCGATTCTTATGAAATTTGGAGTGTGTGTTCAGTAGATCTGAGAATAGGACGTAAGCTATTTTTCATACCCAAAAAAAAAATCTAAGGCGGTCAGCTAGTTATATATATTCAGCCCTTCATTTTTATACACCCCACTCGATAGGCAATGACACAAAAATATTTTTGGATACGTTTAAAATGCCTCCAAAAGTCAGCCATTTTGTTTTTTGCAATTTCGATATACCCAGTGTCACACTCTCACAATTTATTAAGACGAATCTAACGACACCTAGCAAGCTAAAATCCATCCAGCCATTTAGACTACACAGCGTGCCAAAGAAATATACATACATACATACATACATACACTCGAAAAAAACATAACCCTCCTTCTGGCGCAGTCGGGTAATAAAAATGAATGGACACTCGGCTAAAAACCATTAATTGAAAGTGATATAGTCATTTAATATCAAGAATTAACCTTTGGGAACAAAGCCTGCTGTCAAAACATGACGAATGGTAGACCAGACAGACGGACAAAAGATAATGTTAGTAGATATACCAGTAAAGAGCCTTGACCTACAGATGTGAGTTAGTCACCGGACTCTTTCAGTCAGTTCCTTAGTTCTAGGAAAAAAATAAGGTTAGATTTGAAAGTACCTTTTCAGATATGGAATATTTTAAGGCTAGATCGTACGGAATGATGGCATGGCAAGCGCCCGGATGGGATGTCTTTGGTACCCTGGCGGAGCGGATGGGCCGCGCGCTGGTGTGGGACGCCACGAGCACCGACACAATGGCGACATCGTATCTCCCCTCGACCAGCCGTCGAGCCGGAGCGGCGGCCGAGAAGCCTAGGCTCGAGCTATGAGTTTGTGGCCTTCGGAGTGGAGACTCTGGGGTCATGGGGCAAAGGGGCGCTGGGGCTCCACAGGGAGCTAGGGAAGCGCTTGAGGGAGGCAACGGGAGACGCGCCGGCAGCTATCTCGCGCAAAGACTGGCTATTGCCATACAGCGAGGGAATGCTGCCTGCGTGATGGGAACCCTTCCAAAAGGCCCTAATTTAGGTTATTGTTTAGTTTTTTTTTCTGTAAATTTAAATGCCTTTTGTAGTTACTTATTCTTTTCTGAATAAACTTACCTACTTATTCCTTTTTAAGGCTTCAAGAGTTCGCGGGCATCGATCGGCTAGCATTTTTAGATTTAAAATAGCTCTCGGTTGTCTTACGCCAAATATAGGTAATGGTTTTATGCTACGACAACATTTCCGCCTTCACAAAGCCAGTAGTTTCCACGCAAGCTCAGCGGCTGAGCAGGCGCCGGCCGAATGGTCAGCCTTTCATCGTCGACCTTGGGTCAAGGCCGGCCATTGTGCGACCTATCTGATTTGCCGGAGGTCACCGGGTCAACCCCTTGATATGTTATGATTACTATGACTGCTGATAGTATTAAGTATAGCGTGACACAGCTAATTTGGCGCACGACGTAGCACTAACACCATTGACACAGAGTCTATAGTTGCTCAACCCGCGAGCCAAGCTAGTTATGTCGTACATACTTTACCGGGTTGATCACTAGATCTGTATTTATAATTGGTTTGTTCGTATAAAGCATGCGATAATCATCTTATACTAATGCATTGTAAAGAGTAGGTAAAAATGAACCATTGAACCAGTTTATATGATCTCGCAACAGTAGACACAATGGGGACTATCGTTTCTTTGCTCACCAGTTGGCGCCACTGTTGACTAAGGTCCAGAGGCATAGATCGGCGCCGAAACAAAGTTTTAAATCTTGAATCTCATTAAGTTTATTAATTATAAATAACTATCATCATATCAAGTAGCTATGCCGTAATGTTGTGCGTGCAGTTCCGTTTTGTTCGGATTTTTTCATTTTTTTTCAAAGCGTTCACATTGATCGCCAAATAATCCATATTTGCGATAATTTCACGAAGGAGATGACTTTTCAACAGGTAAATTAAAGAACTTGTCATTTATGTCACGAAGCCCGCCAATACCAGTGAAAAGTGAATGTTATTGGACCTCACGCGACACTGGCGCCTCTAGTGGCTAATTCACACGCGATAGCCCCCATTCAATCGGCAGATTCCAAGCGTAGAACGACGACAGCCACCCTCGGATCATGAAAATAAGTAGAACTAACAATGGCTTCACTTATTAGTACATTTAAAATTCTAAGGTACCCATCGATCTGTCTCTCCCTCCCCGAAATGACACGTTGCACTCTATTAACTGCTTATCGCATAAGTATTGCGGGTAATCGTCAAAATCGTTGGATTAACCCAGAAGATCTCGTTTAAACTCACTTAACAGTCCATTACATTTAAACCCACAAGTACAGTTGCGCAAATAATTATATCACGAGTCCATAAGCGACTGTTGACGTAAGAAAGAAAGCGATGTCCTTAACCGGACTATGCATGCGTCGAATTGATAAGGTCGGTCTAGTGATACAAACTTAACTTTGCCTTTGATCGCGGCGCTGTTCCACTGGACTTCCATATCGAGTAGTATGCGCCGCAGTTAGTTCTAACTGTGGCCACCGGCAACAATAAGTTTGAAATCGCTCGAACAGGAATGTTGCGCCCTTGTTGCGCCTAATCTGGGTCACATTGCGCTTAAATAGTTAGTTTCGCGAGGGATTTATACTCCGTGTTACTTGTTTGTTTTTATCTTTGGTTATTGAGACACTTCCTCTCCTATCGTCACGATAGGAGAGTTATGTATGTTATGTGCTCCTTATACAAGGGATATTGGTTGGGGTAACCTATGCCAAGCCAAGGATAATGAAAATTCGAGTAGGTAAGTATTATTATTATTAACTAGGTACGTATATCTTCAAGAAAATTAATGCACGAGATGCCTCTAAATCCCTGGGAAAAACCACCTATTTTGCTCGAGTACAGTGTGGTCCTTCGAGCCAGATATGGAGTGTCAATCACGATACCTACAGTATTTTTAATCGATAGCATTACCTACCATAAAATAAGGATTCACAGTCTGAAGAGATAGAAGATATATAGGTATATGACTAGCGAATGCCATTACAATACTTGAAACTACCTGCAATACTCATTCCATACTGCATGTTCATTTATCCAAAATTGAGGCGTGTGCATACTTAATATACAATACAAAGTACATTTGGTGTACAATCCGCTTAATGTACAGTACTTTGTACTATGCGTCTATTTTTTGATATAGCAACATTTTAAAATGTCACTTATGTCAAATGAGTTCCCAATGCGGCCACTGCGAAATTACGCTGATTTTGATATCAATTTGATTGATCTGTATGTCAAAATATACCTTAAAACAATCGAGTAAGGTTGGCATTTGATTAAATATTTTTCAATTCTTAACTTGAAAACAATGGAAGTTGGCTCCTGAATTTGCAAGCAACCATATCATATCCTTGCGTAGCATTATCGACAGATTTCAATCCAATGCTTGTTTATTTTTCACGTGAATTAACTTGTAAATAATAACAATAGTGAGTGCAAAGCAATACATTTCTGTACTGCTATCGAGAATAGGTGACCATCATGCTTGTAAGCCATAAATTATAATGAAATTGTCGTAATCACTTGTGTTGTTAAGGATTCCACATAATTTGTTGATAATTGCGAAAATACAATATAGCTCATCAGAAATCACTTACTAGAATATTGGTGTCTTAAATTGCTAGGTTTTCTCGTATGTTTTCTCTATCGGCGTTGAGCATTTATGTACCATATATTACAAGAAGTTTTGTTATGTTTTGTTCCATATTCAGCATCAGACATCAGATTCCAAGATGTCGATGCCTCATAGCAGCTCCAGTACAACAAGTTCGAGCACAAAACGCAAAGAAATATACAAGTAAGTCGCTCCACATAACCTAGCAAGTTTATTTTTGTTGACCTAATTTGGTGCCTTTTTTAGGATGTAGCAAACCCAATGACAATCTCATAATTCATATTTCTTTGAATGGATTCCATTTTTCATCATCTTTTCTTTTTTTTTTAAAGTTTGTGCTATGGTTGGTCATTTATAGTAACAATCCTTTTTGAAGCAAAGGATTGTTTGCACTCGCAATAAGTAATTATTTGAGTTAAGTTTAAACAGAAAGTTTTAAACAAGTAACCAAAAAACTGTTTGTATATACTACTACTACTACAACAGCCTATTTATGGCCCACTGCTGGGCACAGGTCTCCTCTCATCACGAGAAAGGCGGAAACCTTAAGACAAGTACCCAAAATAAGTTTAGTATAATAGGATCTAAATCAAATATTCTGCAAGTTTTACTATTAATGATGTTTAATGGGTGATCCTCATTTTTCAGATATCAGGCACCATGGCCGCTGTACTCCATGAACTGGTCCGTACGGCCGGACAAAAGGTTCCGGCTAGCTCTAGGCAGTTTTGTGGAGGAATACAATAATAAGGTAACAACTTTAATAAAACTCCGACGATGAAAAGTTAAAAAAATTATGTGTGCTACTCTTATATACAAACTTGTACTTTTTTTCAGGTGCAAATCATATCACTGGATGAAGAAACCAGCGAATTCAGCGCCAAGTCCACCTTTGACCATCCATACCCCACCACTAAGATCATGTGGATCCCGGATAGCAAGGGACAGTATCCGGATCTCTTGGCTACAAGTGGTGAGTATGTACTAGTAGTAGGCCGTGGTGATGATTTCTCATCAGATGGGTTTGTTGTCTGTCTGTCGGCCTATTCCCAGTAGTCCGCACCTGCCCCGGGATTTTTTTACCATTTGTTCACACTGCGGACTACAGGGAAAATGCCTGTCTATCTGCTACAAACAAAATTAGAATAGTAGTATTTTCCTGGATTATCTACAGTGCAGAAGGTCAAACAATTTCTCTATAATGACAATATATGTATGTAAGTATGTAGTAGTGGAGACTAAATGAGTTGTAGGAGAGCGATGATCCTCAGTATTGAGGGAACGATTGAGAAAAAGAGTAGGATAGAGCGACCATGGACTACAGTGTAAGGTCATATACTTACCACTTTTCAGGTGACTACCTGAGAATATGGCGTGCGGGTGAACCGTACACTCTATTTGAGTGTGTTCTCAACAACAACAAGAACTCGGATTTCTGCGCTCCGCTGACTTCGTTCGACTGGAACGAAGTGGACCCAAACCTCATCGGGACCAGCAGTATCGACACCACATGCACTATTTGGGGCCTAGAGACGGGGCAGGTGCTGGGACGGGTCAATGAGGTCTCCGGGCATGTGAAGACGCAGCTCATTGCCCATGACAAGGTAAGCTGACGTCTCCATTTGCTATTTTATTACTAGTGTATGGTGTGAGTCAAGGAAAATGGATTTATATTGGGTCTATTCAGTTACTAAACATTTCCGCCTCACTTAACGTTTTTAAAAATAGACTAGATGCGTGGCTAGTAAATAACCCGCTTGATGAGAATATTTAGTGCAAAAAGACAGTGAAATATGTGCATATAACTCAAAGTGAATACATTGCTGCTCGCCTATTATTCGAATAATAATAATAATAAAGACTTAAATAATAATAAAAGAAAATAATCAGTCAGCATAAGGTTTTCTGTTCTGTATTTGTGATGTTGCATGTTAACGCGAAAGTCGCGAAACCATCCAGATTACGTTACCCAGTATCTATTTATCACATCTGATCCTGATCACGTGTCTAAGGAAACAGACAAGAGTTTCGGGGAGATAGGTCACTCGTGCCTACTCAGAAACAATAAAAGGATGCAGATTAGAATAACGATCATGCTATTTACATTACTAGTGTACATTTACATCACTAGTTTCGTGCAACTAGCACTCCGTTGCGGCGCTCAGTTGGTCACACACTTGTAACTCGTTAGCTCAACGGCCCTAGACTCCTAGTTGTACGAAATTAGTGTCGTAATGTAAACCCGGCTTAAAAATCGCGCGTTTTCAGGAGGTGTACGACATCGCGTTCAGCCGCGCAGGCGGCGGGCGCGACATGTTCGCGTCCGTGGGCGCGGACGGCTCCGTGCGGATGTTCGACCTGCGACACCTGGAGCACTCCACCATCATCTACGAGGTAGGTGCCGTCGGCGGGAGAGTGCGGCGTCCGTTCAGCCGTCCACCATCATGTACGAGACTGGTCGCGGACGGCTCCGTGCGGATGTTCGACCTGCGACACCTGGAGCACTCCACCATCATCTACGAGGTAGGTGCCGTCGGCGGGAGAGTGCGGCGTCCGTTCAGCCGTCCACCATCATGTACGAGACTGGTCGCGGACGGCTCCGTGCGGATGTTCGACCTGGGACACCTGGAGCACTCCACCATCATCTACGAGGTAGGTGCCGTCGGCGGGAGAGTGCGGCGTCCGTTCAGTCGTCCACCATCATGTACGAGACTGGTCGCGGACGGCTCCGTGCGGATGTTCGACCTGCGACACCTGGAGCACTCCACCATCATCTACGAGGTAGGTGCCGTCGGCGGGAGAGTGCGGCGTCCGTTCAGCCGTCCACCATCATGTACGAGACTGGTCGCGGACGGCTCCGTGCGGATGTTCGACCTGCGACACCTGGAGCACTCCACCATCATCTACGAGGTAGGTGCCGTCGGCGGGAGAGTGCGGCGTCCGTTCAGCCGTCCACCATCATGTACGAGACTGGTCGCGGACGGCTCCGTGCGGATGTTCGACCTGCGACACCTGGAGCACTCCACCATCATCTACGAGGTAGGTGCCGTCGGCGGGAGAGTGCGGCGTCCGTTCAGCCGTCCACCATCATGTACGAGACTGGTCGCGGACGGCTCCGTGCGGATGTTCGACCTGCGACACCTGGAGCACTCCACCATCATCTACGAGGTAGGTGCCGTCGGCGGGAGAGTGCGGCGTCCGTTCAGCCGTCCACCATCATGTACGAGGCAGGTCGCGGACGCCGAAGGGCGGCTCAAACCTCAATAAACATCAACGTCACTCGTGCCTACTCAGAAACAATAAAAGGATGCAGATGCAGACCAATGATCATTTTACATTACTAGTGTATATTTACATTACTACACTACAGCACAATTTCGAACACAATTCGAATGAAGTGTCAATGTTTGCGTGCGAGGACGTCGGTACACTTGTAAATATGTGTTTCACGGCTTCATTATAATATGTGGTAAATTGACACAAGCGCCTTTATCGGGAAAGGAAATTCACAAACGCGGTAGCCGTAGCGTAGGCCGTAGCTAGTTCTATTTTTGTATGGCATTGATTGGCAAACACAGGCTAAGTAATGATTTTTGATTGAACACAAGTGAAGTAGCAGGCACAGCGTAGTTAATAAATTAAAGATAAGCAAGACAGTCTTACTTGGGGTCATATCCTATACCGATTACCTAAATACGGATTTTTCGGACCTTTTTCCAGGACCCAGGCCACACTCCCCTGCTAAGACTAGCGTGGAACAAGCAAGACCCCAACTACCTAGCCACCGTTGCAATGGACGCGTGCGAAGTCATCATCTTGGACGTTCGCGTGCCGTGCACGCCAGTCGCTCGGTTGAACAACCATCGGGCCTGTGTCAACGGCATCGCTTGGGCGCCCCACAGGTAATACAAGAAACTTATCCAGCTTATAGGCCACATCTGGGCGCTTTTATTTACACGTCATCTTACTAATATAATAAAGCTGAAACTTTGTGTGTTTGGATGTTTGGATGATTGCTGCTCAATCACGCTAAAACTACTCAACCGGCTCGCAGGGCTTTGGAAATATAGTGCTTAATTCCCTGCAGATGAAGTAGCGGTTAAAAGCTCGTTTACTATATTTTAGAATCCATGATAATGTTAGTAATTATTATTATTTTTGACGAAGCATGGTGTGGATATTTTTAAGCTGTATTTTTATTCACTTTGACTTTGCTATATAATTTTTTTTAGCCAACTCCGCTATCTCCCTCTGAGGTTATGGGTTATCCGTTCCGGTTTAGGGAGACACTGCACGGTGCGACGGTGCAGTGAGATGTTACCCATACACAGCTTAAAAATATCCACACCATGCTTCGTCAAAAATAATATTTGGCTAAAATAGTTCAAAATATAGAGGACCGTTTACCCAACAGAAACCAGGCAGTCGTCGCTTGTCACACAACCACCAAGAAAAAAGGTCATCATCATCATCATCATTTCAGCCGATAGACGTCCACTGCTGGACATAGGCCTCCCCCAAGGCGCGCCACTCAGACCGGTCCTGTGCCACTCGCATCCACCGCGTTCCCGCGACCTTTACAAGGTCGTCACTCCATCTTGTTGGAGGCCTACCGACAGCTCGTCTACCGGTTCGCGGACGCCACTCCAGGACTTTCTTGCCCCATCGGCCATCAGTCCTGCGAGCAATGTGCCCCGCCCACTGCCACTTAAGGTTCGCAATTCTTCGGGCTATGTCGGTGACCCTAGTTCTACTGCGGATATCCTCATTTCTGATTCTATCACGCAGAGAAACCCCGAGCATAGCCCTCTCCATTGCCCTCTGGGTGACCTTGAGCCTTGGGAAAAAAGGTGGTTTGTGTTAAAAATGAGTCGGTAATAGTATTCAGAATCTCCCAAAACTCGTCTATTGCAGTTCGTGCCATATCTGCACCGCCGGCGACGACCACCAAGCCCTAATCTGGGACATCCAGCAGATGCCACGCGCCATCGAAGACCCCATCCTGGCGTACACGGCGGCCGAGGGCGAGGTTAACCAGATCCAGTGGGGCGCCACGCAGCCCGACTGGATCGCCATCTGCTACAACCGACACGCCGAGATACTGCGCGTTTAAACTATAACATCTCGAAATTTTGCTTAATTTCTTGGTTCGGGCGCCATTTGTTGCGACCGTTAAATTCAAATCATGCGCGTCTTTAAACTATGCACAGCTCTAGTTTTTACTCGTGCTATTGTTCGATATCATGATCTACACCTTGCCCGAGAGGAATCCAAGGTATTTTATAAGAAAAAAAAAATGAAATCAATTTCGGGCGCCATTTGTTACAGTCGTGTTTGCCAATTTTGTACATACTGTTGCACGTTACTCCGTAATCCGTTGTAATAGGTCCAAAAGTGTACGCATATTAATCAATTCGACTATACAACTGCTAAGCAGAGATCTTGCCCGAATAAATTACGCAATATCGAGTTTTTACTTGATCTGCTGGTGTCGAAAGGGTATACTCGAGCGTCTATTATGATGAGTAGCTCGATATTATATCCGACACGACTGATACGACCTCAGAATCACCTCTTCGGAAATTTTCCATCACCATTTAGGTCCTTAGATCTCCTTAGTGGTCGTACGCGTAAGGTGAAAACCCTTACGCCTTTGTTTATTTAGACTTCCAAATATCAGACTGAAGTTGTAGAATGTAGATAGTAACTTTTTAACTTAACCGTGGTTTGTGACCAACTCTAGGTTATAATTGTTCCAAATTAACTTACTATTTGGGAATGTGAAAGACATACTTACATACTTTACACACGCAATAAAAATTGGTGTATTTTGGAACTTAGCATATTAGTAGATTAGTACCTTTGTCGCGTAACACGATTAGAAAGAATGAGAGAGCATTTAAATAAATACAAGCCAAACTACGACATGGTATCTTTTCTACCATTTTCTAGTTGGGCCGCACTTACCCAAGAGTTACTTTTATCCAAATAAAAAACCGGTAGAAAATTTTCTACAGTAGTTTCATAAAATTATAAAATTCATTTTAAGCCGTTTAGTTCAGATACTTTTTCATTTAATGCTATAATATCGCCTAAAACTGTTTTTTATTTAATTTACTTCTGCAAAATGAAAAGTGGGGTCGAACTTGTGTGAAAAACCCAATTAAGATACTCTAGTTAGCAATCTCCCATTCTTATTCTCTTTTTCTGTATGTTGGCAATATTTTATAAGGAGCTGGTTAAAAGTGAATGATTGAAAGTGATTCGACTGAATAGTCGTGACGTAAGTGAGATAGCGATAAGCCGTTGATCGGCGATGTACCAAAATATTGGCACAAAATGGTCATTAGAGAGAAATACCTAATAAGTAATTTAATGACTAGTGGTTTGCTATGATAGCTCGTGCGTTTTCAGTGCGCAAAGGTAAGATCTCCATTTTGATTGACTTTGTTACGCATTGGGGTTGCCAGGATGTGTATAAAATATTTAACTTATTCATAGTATTCTTAGCTAATGCATAAATCCGTGTATTTTTACCAAGACTACGCACTTCTTGTATCGCTGTCTATTATGCTTGTGACATAAATAAGAGATTCTGACGTAAATAAACGCAAAAAATATACGGTATAATAGATTTTTTACATTTTAGGTGTGGGCAAACCACTAGTAGATTTTTAAAATGATTAATATTTGTGTGTGAAAGTATATCACAAGGCTACTTTGAATTCATAAACAATGTAGGTACCGATAGTGAGTGTGTAATGAATAATTTAAAATTGTTTTTATATACAAATAGTTATAAGATTTCGTACATGTTAAAATAAATTATATGATAGAAAATATTATTTTTATTATCAAATACTTCTGTAAAACGTAACAATCTCAATGCAATACAAAAAATATTTAGTAAATGTACAACTCATATTTCTCTCAATAGAATTCATAGATTATCTGTCTAGGCTAGGAAAACAATATCTTTATCCAGACTTCTGCCCCAAAGCGAAGTCTTCATACACCTTCAACAGCCCTTGAGGTGTCCTAGGTTTGAACTCCTTTAGGACCTTCTCAAAATACTCCATAGTCACTGCTGGGCAGTCCAAGTCATTCTCCAAAGCTTTCAAAGCAGCCTCTTGGCATAAAGCTTGCAGCTCAGCGCCTGAAAACCCTTCAGTTCTAACTGCTAAACTATGAGTGTTTATCTCTATTGTGCTCATCTTTGAGATTTTCAGCTCTATTATTTGCAATCGGGTTTCAAAGTCCGGCAATGGCACGTAGATTAAGCGATCCAACCGCCCCGGTCGTAGCAGCGCGCGGTCCATCCTGTCAGGACGATTCGTAGCAGCCAATATCGTTACCGAATTTAAAGGTACGACCCCATCCAACTCCGTCAACAACTGCGCCAGCACCCTCTCGTGCACACCCTCCCCTGCCCCTCTTTCACCCCCTATAGCATCAACCTCATCAAAGAATATAACAGAAGGAGCTACTTGCCTTGCCTTCGTAAACAAATCCCTCACTGCGCGTTCAGAATCACCCACCCACTTCGAAAACAATTCCGGGCCCTTTATAGACAAGAAATTCAGGCCACTTTCAGTCGCAAGTGCTTTGGCTATCATTGTTTTTGAACAACCTGGAGGTCCGTAGAGCAATACGCCCCCGGGCGGTTTGATTCCCAGTCGGAGAAAGCTCTCGGCATGTTTCAGAGGCCATTCCACAGCCTGACGCAACTTTAGCTTCAAGTCATCCTGACCACCTATATCTGTCCATCTCACATTTGGTACCTCTATTAACAGCTCTCTCATGGCACTTGGTCTCACTATAGTCAGTGCTGTTAACAAATCTACTTTCTCTATAGCTTCACTGGACCTCTTTATGCATTTCATTGAGGCTTGAGTGCACAAGTTAACCAAATCAGCAGCTACATATCCATGTGCTAAGTCTGATATTGACTCGATGTCATGAGAAGATACTTTATTGGGTAGATTTGCAAGGATACTTCTCAACATGTCTTTCCTCCTGACTCTATCAGGCACTGGGATTTCTATTTCTTTATCTAAACGGCCAAACCTCCTCAACATAGGGTCTATAGATTCTGGTTTCCTTGTAGTAGCTAATATGAAAACTCTTCTGCTCTCTTCATGTAGACTATCTAACATAGCTACAAATGCTGATGTTACTCTTCTCTCTTGCTCAGTGCTCCCTGAAGACCGCCTCGGACATATCGTCTCTATTTCATCAACAAAAATTATGCTCGGTTCATTTTCTATTGCTTTATTAAAGAGAGCTCTCATGGTACTCTCTGTTTCACCAAAATACTTGCTAAATATGGCCGGACCATTAATATCTACATGATAACAATTCATGTTCTCCATTAAATATTTGCACATTGCCGTTTTGCCTATACCCGAATGACCATAAATTAAAAAACCTCTAGTAGGTTGGAAATTTGATGCAAAACCATCTGTATTGAATGATATTCCGATAAATGTCTGAATTTCTTCTAAAATATCATCAACACCACCTAGAGCAACAGCTTTCTTTTTCACTTTCTGTTCACCATCTTTTTTCATGCTCCAAACAGTGATATCTTTTAATATAAACCAATTTGTGTTACAATTATCATTATGTTCATTGGACTTTACATTTATCACCTCTACTTGGAGTTTCTTACCAAAGTAATAGTAAACTAACACACTACCGATGCGAACAAAATTATTGTAGAAATGGTGCTTTAATATGTCGCAAATATCTGTATCTGCTTTATGGTTTTTAATCCTGACTGTGACAAAGCTGGCATTGGGAACCGGCCCCTCGAGGACGGACACTGTTACTTCTTTAATGCTGTCTTTACACCAGACTCCAGATAAATCTGAAAGACAAATTTTGAAATATTAAAGTACTTACAAACACAGTAGGTTCCAAGAAGAGCAGTTTACATGAAAAAAGAGTAAATTTGAGATTACATTGGAATTTGAAATAACATTTAACCATTCCTGTATATACAGCGTCCTGGATCTGTCACAAAGTTTTGTCATTTTGTTCTTCGTGTTTTTTGATAGTACTATTTTGAATAGCGAGGAGGCTACAACTTATCTCATTTTTATGATACGGCATATATTATGAAAGGCTAATAGACTACTTTTAATCCTAATATTCCTTTATATATTATCAATTGTAACTGAAGTACAATGCAATCAATCAACGAAATGATGAGTCAATTTTAATTTACCACTGAGCCTTTCGGTAATGGAAAACATTATGAGGAAACCTAATTCAAGGATGTGTGTGAAGTCCCCATCCACACTGGGCCTGCGTGGGGACTATAGCACAAACCCTCTCGTGATCAAAGGAGGCCTATGCCCAGCAGTGTACGTAAATAGGCTGTTGTTGTGGGCAAAGTAACTTCACAAATAAAAATAGCAAGCCTTGGACATACCAGCAGCTGGCAATATCACTGCGCCCGGTGCGGATGCTTTGGAAGGCCACATTCTCTTGACTAACGTCGGGGCTCCTTCCCTACTCAGCTCCAGAGCTCCTCCAATCACAGCCCCGATGAGCGCCCCCGCCGACGGATGGACGAGCACCGCGTCCCTGGGCGCACCCTCCGGCGGCGTCCCCGCCCGCTCCAGCCAAGTAAAGAGCCTCCCATTCTCCACATAAGGACATCTCACTTGATTTCTCTCGCATTTCGACTCCACGTGAGTCAACTTGTCGTTCGAGGTTATACTTCGGCCGCAGTTCTCACACTCAACCCATAGCGATTTCTTAATCTGTTTCGGTGGCATGATTCTGAAGTTAGTTTAACTCATGTCAATAGTTTTAATATTTATTCACATATAACGGATTAAAATAAATTAAATTAAAAATAGACCCCACAATACACCTTCAATATCAAAACAATGCGTTTGGTTACCTATCAAAATTCTGCCAAGTCAAAAAAAATTTCAGGTGTAATATTGTGAAATTTACGTTACTTAATTTTATAGAGCTTATTTCCATCTAGCTCACAAATCTAATAAAATATGTAGATAGTAATTATTGCGTATGAACAGCCGTGGATTGAGTAATGCAGCACTTACCCAAAATTGCGTTTTATTTAGGTGCTTTACAGAAAGAATCCACCTTCCCTACTGTCAACTTCACATAATGACATACTTTTCGACGTTTGCGACAGATTTGGGCTGCGTTCCGAAACGCGCTCAGAGCGCTCACAGCACCTTGCATCCCTTTTCCTCTTGAAAGTCGAGTCCTAAGAGGAAAAAGAATGCAAGGTGCTGTGAGCGCTCTAAGCGCGATTCGGAACGCAGCCTTGCTTGCTGGCTAATCGCATTAATCGCAGACTTATTTTTCATGACTAATTTATTTAATGTTCATAACAATATTTTGAATCAATGCTATAAACTAGATCTCCGCTCTAAAAATAACATCCTCAAGTCTAACTTTAAGTGTAATTAGATACGTGTTCGTAAGTTCGTAGCAGACGAGTTAAGAAGATGACTCTCGCCGAATTCTTCAGCTGTTCTCTGCTGGCTTTCGGGCCCCCGCTGGTGATGTTTGCGCTGACGATAGCCAATGACCCCGTGCGCATCATCATCATGATTGCAGCGGCGTTTGGGTGGCTGCTGTCGTTTTTGCTGGCGTCGTTAGTGTGGTTTGCAGTAGTGCCTTTGAGGACTTATTTAGTGTTTGGAATGGTGTTCGCGATTATATTCCAGGCAAGTTACTTATATATATATTTTTTTACTCAGTTAACAAAATTTGTACAATAGGATATTGTAGAAAAACATGTGAAATTGTGGTGCCTGTAGTTTTCATTTCTCTAAAATATCGAAAACTGTCACGTTTTCTTTTGGTTCTTTTCAACACCTTCACCTCTTAAAAATCCTTGTAACTATTTTTATTTAAGTAATTTTTGCAAAGTGTATCTGTTTCATGACTTAGATGCCCAAAGCATAATTTTCCCTCGGACACCCCCTTAAAAATTGGTTCATACATTTGCAGGAGCTTTTCCGGTATGGCATGTATCTCCTGCTCCGGAAGACCGAAGCAGGGTTGAAGGAAATCTCAGAGAACCAAAACATTGGCAGTAACAAGCTGGAAATGGCTTATGTCTCAGGGCTTGGGTTTGGAGCGATGAGTGGCGCCTTCGCACTGGTCAATGTGTTGGCAGATTCGGTAAGAACTGTAATTTTTGGTAATTTTGGCAGTCAATTGAGTTTTTTTTTTTTATAGACAATGTTAGCAATGCTTGTGATTACAAATAGGGCATGTATATAAAGTCTGTTCATTGTCAGTTGTATTAATTGGTAACCAAAATTCTACACTCAAAACGCATATTCCTTGGAATTTCTGTGGCTATTACTGTAAATAAAGGAATTCCAGAACAGATATCACTCAAGAAATGTTTTATATGTTGAATCAGTTGATGTTGAATCGACAAAGAAATAAATCTATTTTGTGTGTGTTGACTTACCAAATGAATACAACTGAGGCTGAACAGATTTTATAAAATTTTAGGAATAAAAAACATGAACTTTGTAGTTTTTTATTTTTATTTAAGGACATTCTAGAAACCACTAAACAATGTAATTTAATATTTCAGGTGGGTCCCGGCACACTAGGGCTCCACAGTGGCACAGAATACTTCTTCGTGACCAGTGCAGCCATGACACTTTGTATGATCCTTCTCAACACATTCTGGAGTGTCATATTCTTCAGCGGACTTGATGACAAATACTACCTCAAAATAGTATGGGTTGTGGGCTCACATTTCTTTGTGTCCGGATTAAGCTTACTGAATAGAAATGAAATGTATGCAGCCACCATCTTTCCATCGTATATTGTGTTGTTAATAACTGCATATCTGGCTTTCCGGTCAGCTGGGGGCACAGGCAGGAGTTTCATACAGAGCTTCACAATGAGGACGTAGAAATCGGTAACAGGAAGTCATTATTTGATAGTAATCCATGACTTGACCATTAGATAAAGGTCCGCAGTCAAACTGAGAATGTACCTAGTGACTTATTTATCCCTCTTTAGTTTGTATGTAATACTCAAAATTATTCATACTTACCAGATAATTAATGATTAGATGCAAGACTGCAACACAAATTAGAAGTATTTAAACTTCAAATGTCACATTGATATAGTAACTATTGTATGGAATCACAACTTTGCTATTGACTGCCAACACCTCATAGGATAGTGGCGCCAACTAGTGAGCAGGATATGGCGGCCCTTATTGGTGTTTGAAGCAGGTTCTCTTTATACGAATTGTTCCCAGTTCTACAGATTTCTTTTACAGAATACCATGTCTACAGATTTCTATTTCTACACATTCCCAAGTGTGCAGATTCCCAATTCTACATAATTTAAATTTTACAGAATATTGATTCTGCATATTCACAATTCCACAGATTCCCAATTCTACATAATTGGTATTCTACAAAATAATACAAGGAATGTAACTGGGTCGACGGGTCCCCGCTACGCGGGGCCCCTATTTCTAGGTAGTTTGCCCTTCGGGCGTATATAGATAACTAACGAACCTAACCTACATTCACACCTAACGGACTGAGTGGACCCTTACCGGTAAAATAGTAGTCAGATAAGAAACTGTGGAATAAAGAATATGTAGAATTGGGAACCTGTGTAATTGGTTATCTGTTAAATTGGGAACCTGTGTAATTGGTTATCTGTTAAATTGGGAATCCGTAGATTAGAGAATCTGTAGGATTGGGAATCTGTAGTCATGAGCCCCAGTCCTTTATACCTTATTTGATTCCAAAATATATTAACTTATTCAGGAGTGTCTAATTGCGGCAGTTGCGGACAATAAGTAATGCGCTTGGCATAAAAAACAATTAAAAGAAGTTTATTCATTAATTTATTATTAAGTTACACATTCCCTTAATCTAGAGTAAGTCTAAATATTGGACGGAGATTAACTATTTGCTACAATTATGTTGTCTTAAAATAAACTTACAGCTTTTTTAAAATAAATACTAATAAGTTCACTCTTTTCTTTTAAAATCGAATGTGCATGCATTGGGAGTATTATCAGCTTAAATTGTAGAACTTCAATTTTCCAGAACCAACATCTGCAAGATTTCTTGCTTGTCTAAACTTCGCTTTAGACTAAAATTGTGCACAAATATTATAGATACTGTTACGTAAGGGTTTCCCCAGATCTATCGACGCGGAATCGGCGACAGCTTTATGTCCACGCAATAAAAGCTAAACAAAACATGATTCGGCTCGGCTCGACCGACGGCTGCCGACGCGTCGACGTCCTTTTCACTCTTATTGCGTAGACATTAAGAGGCCACAGTTGCGAGCCGGGGAAAAAGGGATAGCGCTATCTACATTCACGCGTAAAAGATGCGACAGTGATAGCGGAGACAGAACCTGCAAACTACAGGCGTAAGCATTCATTGTTATTTACAATGAAAGTACGAAACTAATTAAAAGGTTTCGAGGAAATCAAAAACAAATTATTTATTATCAGGAAAGCAAAAATTAGTCGTTATAGACCTTGAGAATTCCACGTCAAAATAGTAAAATTTGTAAAAATAGACCGATCTTTGAAAGATAAAAGTATCGAGGCAATTGTTTGTAATCGTGTTTTCATGTTTGACCGTTTAAAGCAAATATGTTTAAGTTCCATGTACATATATGAATAACAGCCTCGTAAATGCCAGCGATGGTGAGATCTAGATGGCGAAACAATAGCAATGTAGCAACTGTGGCCTCTTAAGCTGTTTTTCTATCGGATGTTCCCGATTCCGCGTCGATAGGATTTGCGGAGACGTTTTGGGGTTAAGCGTATTGATTTGATCATGCAATTTATTACGAAAAAGCTGGACGCTGCCGCTGTTCGCACGTTAGCGTGGCCGAGCAGTAACTAGGTGCGCTCGCTATCTCACTGGTTCTGCTGTTCGAGCCAATACATATATTGGTCTATTCCCAGGAAAAAAAAACAAATAGTCCGCACCCGCGATACTATACATACCGAGATTGCGGCGGGGGTGCGAACTACTGGGAATTTTCTCCCATTTGTTTGCACTGAGAATAAAACGCAGTAGTTTTCAGTGCAAACAAATCCTGAGCTTTTCGGTGAAGGAAAACATCGTGAGGAAACCTGCACGCATCTGCGAAGTAATTCAAAGACGTGTGTGAAGTTCCCAATCCGCGCTGGGCCCGCGTGGGGACTATAAGCCCAAACCCTCTCATGACGAGAGGAGACCTGTGCCCAGCAGTGGGACGCAAATAGGCTGTAGTGGCAGTAGTAGTTTTCAGTGGCGACTATTGGGAGTGTTGCCCGTCTGCGTCGTCCAACAGCTGCAGCAGGGCGTCCACCGTCCAGACAGCGTCGGGCGCGGCGCTCGCGGCCGGCAGACGCGCCCGGAGCGCCGCCCGCGCCGCCTCCACGCCGTCCGTCGCGTCAGTTACCTCTGCCAGAGCGCTCGCCGTCTCGCTGTCCTTCCGTGGAGCGCTGCCAAATACAAATGGCTACATTACATTACATGTTTCACTTTTAGTATGATCAAACTGTTCTATTGTACCTGATAACAAATCACCTTTCTCACTATGGTTAGGTATGAAGTTAAACATAAAAGTAGTGAACAGGAGTGACTGTTAAATTTAATAAAGTGGACCATTTAATTACCCACCAACACTATTGATAAGGTTATCACAATCTTAGTAATGTTAGTAGGTATTTCAAAAAAGAATAGTACTAACATTATTTTCAAATCTTATGATCAAAATGAGTTCTACTACTACTACAACCTATTTTGCGTCCCACTGCTGGGCACAGGCCTCCTCTCATCATGAGAGGGTTTGGGCTATAATCCCCACGCAGGCCCAGTGCGGATCGGGGATTTCACACACATCTATGAATTACTTCGCAGATGCATGCAGGTTTCCTTACGATGTTTTCCTTCACCGAAAAGCTCAGTGGTAAATTCAAATTGAATTTTGCACATAAGTAAACTTACAGGTGCGAGCCGGAATCGAACCCCCGACCCTCTGCATGAGAAGCGATAGGTCGAACCACTAGGTCACCGCGTCTTCAAATGAGTTCTCTTATTATAAAAAGGAATTAATTTAGATAAATGTAACGAAGTCAGCAAATAACTCACGGAGGGGGTTTGGAAATCTCCTTCTCCAAGATGTCCTGAAGGTCGTCCAAGTCTGGTATGGTGGGTATATCATCACTAGAAGCTGGTGAGTTCTTTGGAATTATAAATTCCCTGCAAATTAATAAGTAAACCTGTTTATTTAGACCAAAATTTAGAAATAGACATAGGTGTAATTTGATCACGAATAAAATGTATAGTGAATCGTTTTAGTTCTATTTTTATTGATTCACATGTTACATTATATTCACATGCTTGGCACCTGACTGATCACTTCCTTCAAATATGAAAGTGTTCGAAAGGTGAAAGGTAATTTTTTTATAAGGACAAAAACAGCAGTACAGTTCTTAAAAACTAATGGTAAAACAATAATTTCAATAAATACTGGGCTTATAATCATACGCCAAAGATCGCGGAGATACTGGTTTTTTTTTCTATTGATATAAATAAAAGAACTTTTTTGAAAAGATCCTTTTAAAACTTACTTCGGCTCAATACGTGCGGCTTCAGTCCAAACTCCTACTTTCTTAGGCTCTGGGCCATTGGAACTAAAGGGCTCATTCATTGTCTAAATAATTCTATAACTTATTATCTTTAAAATTTGTAAATAATAGTGAATAATGTTTCTTCGGTGGCAACCAAAGAACGCGAAAGATTTTTGTTTACTTTCTAAACGTCATGTGGTTGTTATGACAATGGTTGCGATCCGTAACGCGCTCACAGCGTTCACAATGCTCATAAGTATCCCGAATCGATTGTCACGCTCACGACCGTGTGAGCGCGTTTATGATTCGGAGCGATCATAAGCACGCTCATGGTGCCAACTGGCTATGGGTGAAAAATGACAATGTGCTCGATTATTTTTTTATGGTTAGGAATAGAGAAAAAAATCTCAGAATTTTCCGTGCCGTAGATTTCGCGTAAAAAAAAGAAATTGATTTTGTGTTATGACGATTGAAATAAAGGTGTTTCCTTGGTCCAAGTATTTTGAAAAAATCAATAATGTCAATAGTGTCAACACTTTTTTTCAAGAAGTAGTGCTGCATACTTGGACCAAGGAAACACGTTTTTTTCAATCGTCATAACCCAAAACCAATTTTATTTTTTACGCAGAATCTACGGCACGGAAAATTCTGAGATTTTTTTCTCTTGATACGGAAGGTTATTCCTATCCTTAAAAAAATTATCGAGCACATTATCATTTTTCACCCATAGCCAACTCTAGTAACTGTCAAACTTTTTTTTTAGATTAGGGAATCATGGTCATGTTTTATGGGCTCATGTTTCTTTTATGTCGATGGTATAGGCAAATGAGCGCACAGCCCACCTGATGGTAAGTGGTCACTGCGACCCATGGACACTGAAATCCTTTGAATCCCCATTAAGAAGCCATAAGATCTCGAATGCGTTGCCTACCCTGAGGCCGAAGATGGAATGACTCTGTGCCATAAATTTCACAAGCTGCCTTAATCCCCTACCGGATAACAACACTGCGAGCACTGCTATTTGGCGACAGGCTAGCGGGAAAAGACGGTGGTACCTCCCCGGACGGACCCTAGCACCAGGCCCTAACACTAGCAAAGTGTTGTTAGATAGTATAACTATACATTTTTGATAATGATATGATATGTAACTCAATGTAAGATTACAAGTACCATCGATCGCAACCGCAATATACTTACATATTTTTGCTAACCTCAAGCAACCATCTCTCAGTAATTACTTTTGGTAAGTGAAATTGGAAAACGACAGAACTTACCGACAGTCCGCGATATTCTCAACCAGACTACAAACAAAGGGACAAAGTATTTCAAACGTCACTACATAGTATAAAACAAAGTCGCTTTCTCTGTCCCTGTATCCCTATGTATGCTTAAATCTTTAAAACTACGCAACGGATTTTGATGCGGTTTTTTTTATAGATAGAGTGTTTCAAGAGGAACGTTTTCGTATATAATTTGTTATAGTTTAACGGTCGATTCCCGCGGGAACGTTATAACCGAAATCCACGCGAACAAAGTCGCGGGCAGAAGCTAGTAATATATATAAATGTTGCAACCTAAGTATAGGGTTTCCAATCCAGACTTGACGCATGCTTCGGCGACGCACAGGCGGGCGCCGCGGCGACGCACGCGACCATTACCTGAGGGCCGTGGCACTGGGGCTGTTTATTTATTCCGTAGGGGAATGGCCTAAATATAGCCTTACAATCACTCAATATCTTTCATGCACAGGGTAGTTAATTGTTTCTACGAGTTCTGATAGCGGCCGGTGCGGACTTAGGCCATGGCACCCCATGGTGACGTGACGGTGTTGACGGTCACTAAATGTAGTTGCCAGCGGCCAGGAAGCTGTAAATAGGTTGTAGCCCATGTCCAGCAGCCAGCAGCTCTAAGCGAGTCAACGAGTGACAAGTGGTTTCCCTGTGATTGCCTCTGTACCGATATGAAGATTCAAATTCTTCGATTTTTCTTGAAAATTTCGATTAGTTCAGTGCGAGAAGTCCATTTCTTTCAAGATCTAGCTAATGTGGTTTGTCTTTCATGCTATAATAAGGATGGCGGATCCACGATTATTTTGGGAGGGAGGGAGGGAGGGGGGGGGGGCTTGGCGCCAAAAATTTTGTTTGGCGGTGGGGGTTGGGGGGGGGGAGGTGAGCGAATAAATAAAGATTGGTCACGAGTACACTTAGATCATTTGGGGGAACCCCTACCTACCTACCCCTACCCTTACTTACTGATACCAGAAGCTTCTTGTATTCGTTCCGACACGAGAAAACTTTGAAAGGATGAAAATTAAAATCCATCTGTAGTCAAAATTACAAAACTTCCCGAAGTTCCGAGGTTAATTATGCACAAAGGTACGAGTAGGTTACTAGTGGGGTAGTCGGTTTGCTATGACGCATCGAGTCAAGGGCCTTTTACGGAAGGGGTTGGCAATGAAGGGTTAAACAAAAATACCTTAAACCGTCATTATGCAATGCAACGCCCTAAGTTTAATGAATTCTTATTCGATTTATGTAACTAGGTAGGTACTACTGAAATCAAATCAATTCAAATTGCTGCTGCTGGTACCATGCTGGGAGTGGGCCATAAAAAAGGATGTCTGTAGATAAGACGGATTTATCAATGAATGGATCTTTCTCCTCTTTATCCACAAAACGCCTTATTTTGGTTTACAGATTCTCTATGGAGCAACTATAAAATTTTAACCATCTTCGTAGATTGGGGACGTTGCGGGCGCCACTCCAGTCAAGCCACCTAGGCGGATAGTCTGCAGTAGCGCCTTCAGATGGCGCTGCTGAGGCGAAAACGGAGCGAAAATGGTTGTAAGGAGAGTGTGTTTTGTTTTGTTGCTTATCAAATCCGCTGGACACGTTTTCAACGGTTTCGTCATGTAAGATTGCGCTCCTTACCAAGACACATTCCACACTCCATAGCCAAAACGAGTCATTTTATAAATAGATATATGAACCGGACCGGGCCTTAATAACTATAAAGTTAACCACGTAAAGAAAATAACACATTGTCTGATAATTAATTAACGTAGTATGGACTCTTTGAAGTGCAAGGGTCGGGAATGGTGTGAAAGGCGCCACACGCGAAGTTCGAGTAGACGCGACATCGCGCCGCGATGTCGGGCGCCAGCCGCCAGGCGTGGCTGCCAACCAACAAAAACGTTTTCCCCTCAGCAGTATGGAGTGTGGAATGTGTCTTGGTAAGGAGCGCAATCTTATATGGCGAAACAGTTGAAAACGTGTCCAGCGGATTTGATAAGCAACAAAACAAAACACACTCTCCTCACAACCGTTTTCGCTGCATATTCGCCTTAGCAGCGCCATCTGAAGGCGCTACTGCAGACTATCCGCCTAGGTGGCTTGACTGGAGTAGCGACCACAGCGCCCCCAATCTAGCCGATTTGGTGTCCACTTTTGGAACTATAAAGATTGCGCTCCTTTACTTCAACCCTCCATACTCAGCAGCTCGAACAAATAGACTTTGCTGTCAGAAATCAGTGAGCAAAATCGTGTTTGTGAGACAAAATATTTTTTTATTTGTTTTTTTTTTTTAATCCATTTATCCCATCAGAAAATCCCATCAGGCAAAGGCAAAGGCCTAAGCCATGCAGCCACAGTTAAATCGTTCCCGGGTTTTTTTTTTCTATTTGATAACTGCGAATGGTCATTTCATACTGCGGCATCTAACTAGTAACTACTTCTTATACCAATAATTCAAACTATCTTGATTTTATCAGCTCTCTTCTTTTCATTTCTTTAAGGAAAGAGCAACGCATCAGTACCGACGTGTATTTTTAGAAATTAAAATTATACTTTGATTTACCTTCTGAAAAACTTACAATTTTTTAAATTACTTATATTTCATATTATTATGTTATTTATAATCATTTTAAACTAAAGTTTTAATTTAAAGGAAACTAAAACTTTTCAAATATTACCGGATAAATTCGAAATTTATCATTGTACTAGTTTCCGAACACACGTTTAGAAAATTTCCGCCATTCTTTATTCATATCTTTCTTCTTAATTTTCGACAAATTAATTTAAAGTAATTCTTTTAAAACATAAAATTCAATTAATCATTTGAGTGAAAGGAGTGAAGAAGAAATGTTAGGTACCTATTTCATATTTTTCGTGTTGTAAGTATTCTTTGCAAGTACCTTATATGTGTTCTCGCTACTGAGGTGAAAAATTGTATGTGCTACTCGAGCGAGAGCAATTTATTTTAGTTCTCGTGCCTTAGAATCACTCGCTAGACGCTCGTGATTCAACTATAGAATCTTTCGCTAGCTCAGGACTCAAACATGGCACTCGAAGCAAAAAACAATTTTGCTCTCTTGTTGCACAAATAACTATTAATAATAATAATAATTATAATTTTATTGAACTTGAAAACGAGCATTATTACACAATTCATAAACAACTGCATTAGTATAAAACTGTGTCGCAGTTGTTTACAGTAGACGGAAAAGAATACGATGTTTACAGTTCAATAGCAAGATAACTAAGTAAAGTAAGTTACAGTATCTTATAATAAGTAATGAGTTAAATGTTAAGTTGTTATATATTAAATTTACTTAGTAATAGTGAGGTTAATTTACATGAACTGAAGTAAACTAAATCTATACTAAATCTAATATAAGTATAAGTATAACAATCAATTACCAGTTCCATGAAGAAGTAACTCGGTGTCATGATACGTAAGGTTTTGCAGGTAATTGGTTATTCTACTTTTACATTCATGGTAAGAAAGTGGGTAAATCAGTAATAATTTATTGAGGTCATTATAGACTTTCGCTGAAAGGTATACAAAGTGACGTCTTACAAGCGCAATACGACAATTTACAAGTTTACAGACGCGGCCTGACCGTCGGAATTTTTCAGAGCTATTTACAAAGGGTAGGTCGAGGTGTTTGCGTAAAATAATTTTAAGAATATATAATTGTCTAACAGTTAATACATTAGCTATTGTGTATAGTTCTGTCGTCGGAAAACGGATTTTCTTACAAAGCATAACCTTAAGCACAGCTCTTTGGGCTCTCTCTATTCTAAGAAATCTAGTTTTCCCCGTCCCGCCCCAGGCAGTAAGACAATAGGATAAAACAGATTGTGCAAGCGAGAAGTACACGGACTTTAATACTGCTTGATCAGCGACAGCTCTAAGGGTTTTAAATATATATATTAATTTTCTAATCCTGCCTACTGAAGCTTCCACTTGGTCATTCCATGACATTACAGAATCGATAAAGATACCAAGGTATTTAACACATCGGGATTGTACCAGTTCAGTACAAGTACATGTGACGTCACTGGGATTGCAAATATGCGCATAAACTGATAACGACGAGTCGGGCAGAGAAGATCTTTTGGGGGCAAAGCTTAAATGCAGTTTTGGTGACATTAATGGTCAGTAAATTTTGTGACAACCATTGCATCACTTTACGCATGGAGTTTTCAGCAAGAACACGAGATTCATCCCAAGAAGGTGTTTGAATTATTAGAGCTGTATCGTCAGCATAGGCCAAAATTTTTACATTGTTTATCTTCAGATTGCAGAGATCGTTAACATAAATTAGAAATAAGGTAGGTCCAAGGACACTACCTTGCGGCACTCCAAACGTGATGGGGGCATCATCACTGGTATAGTTACCAATGCGGACCCGCTGCGTACGACTAGTGAGGTAGCTTTTGAAGATATCAAAAGGAAGTCCTCTTACGCCAATGTGTTCTAGTTTTTTCAAGAGGATTGGAACAGAGACAGTGTCGAAGGCCTTGGAAAGATCTAGAAAAATACCAATCGTTTTAAGTTTAGAATTAAAGTTGCTCATAATCGTATTAGTAAGAGCCAAAACAGCGTCCTCCGTGGATTTTCCACTCCGAAAGCCAAATTGGTTATTTGAAAGTATAGAGTAAGCGTCAAGAAATTTTACTAAACGAGAATTCAAAATTTTCTCTTGCGTCTGATCTGCGAAGTATGGAGGGTACTACCAAGACACTCCATACTGCGACGGGCCTGCGTGCGCTCGTCTTACCTTTTAATAACTACAAAACTATGGGTTTAAGAAATGTGATTTTAGTGACATTAAAATATTCGGCTCATATTAGGTACCTAGTCAACTCGGAGTTATCACGGGGATAGGGTCGCAGACACCGACGTTTCACGTAAAACCACTGGCAGTCTAATGGCAATGCCGACACAGCTCTACCCATTATCGTGTAACGCTGTCTCAACTCTCAACGCTCACATGCGTTGGGACTTTCGGAGTATTGAAGCTGTTTTATAAACATACCTTGTACTTAAGCCCCTATAAATATTTCTTGATTAAAAAAAAAAAACATACCTTCACGAATACATTGCAGCGTTTTGAATTTTGGATATTATCGTGGTTTATATCTCTGTCCGACCGGAAACGCTGTTAGATTAAAAAAAAAATAATAATAATATGGGCCTTGAAAAAAAAAATGCGTCACGCACGTAGCAAAGTGAAAGTGACTCATCCAAAGCCGAATTTCGTACATAAAGCTTCAACACAAATTGCAGTACTGAAACGAAACACCCACGCGCTGAAACGACCCAAAACTCTGAGTCATCACATCAACAATCCACTAGGACCTGTGGGAGAGGATTACGTATCCCGTTGGTTTAATATGCCAGCCTATAAAAAATATTATGTATTTTACAAATATCCCAATACCATATAACTAGATCAGAACGCCGATCTACCTACGGGGATCAGAAGTACATATTTTCAAATAACTTATGTGCGGAGAATATGTGAATAGGCGACGACAGTCAAATAAAAATAATATTGTAATTTGTAAGCGATACCTACATTGCTTTCCCAAAAAGTCGTTTTTTTATATATTAAGACTGTTCTTCCCTCCTCAAACCAAGTAAAGGTCTGTAAAAAAAATCTGTTATGTAGGTATATATTTCTCATGCAAACATTCCATCATGCGGAGTCTACGAACGGAACCCTAAAAAGTTTACTTGATGCTTTACAAAAGAGCGGGAAAAAGCATTCGTAATTTATCTTGCGGTACCTAGTATGCGCATGCGCGAAGTTACGTCACATTGGCAGAGGCGTATTTAAAAAGTATTTAAATACACGAAAATTACAAGTGATCCGTAGGTAGGTTTTTAAGTCCAGCTGCAACAAATCCAAAATATCCTTCAAGTAATAGATAATTTATTTCGTTCGTAGTAACTTACATTACAGGGTAAAAAATATCGTGATTTCGTTTTTAGTTCCATGAGACAAAGTCACGGGCACAGTTAAGCTCGTCACAAAGGTGCGATAGTATGTTGTTGTATATTAATACTAGCTCCCGCAATGCTTTCGCCCGTGTGGAATCCGGTTATTGCATTCCCGCGGGAACTATGCATTTTAAAGGGATAAGCATAAGCAAGTCGTACTTAGCCTATGCCTCCGGGTTGATATGGAGATAAGTATATACTACATACCAAATTGCGTCTAAACTGGTCCAGTGGTTTAAAAGTGGAGAGGTAACAGACAGATAGATAGAGTTACTTTCATTTATTATATTCTTATTACTAATTGAACAAGTACGTGTGATGAATGAAAGGCAGGCAGGCCTTCATTCATCTATTGATGCGATTCATGCAAGGATTACTGTTGTACAATGTATTAAGCTATCTTCTAATTTCTAAGACAGTCGATGTCAGTTGCAGAAAAGAAAATAAAAGGTTTTTTTCTGGTAATTGATCACTGACCCCTAATTTCACGTCGATCATTCATGTGTTTGCCACTTTAAAAACGCTTCAGGTTAGTCGTTCAACCATGGCCAATCGCAATCAGTCTAGCGTGGTGTGACGTCTTGTGCTAGTGTGTTTTGCACAACGCACACAGACGCGTAGTTTTATTTTTGTCGTGACGTTCACTTCTTTATTCTTTGAAAAGGTGTTTTAAGTGATATTTTATCTGTTTACTTATTTTTCATATATAACTCGCGTTTTGACTGACAGCCGATAAACTTTGTTGTTGTTATAATTGTGATAATTTGGGTAAAAGTTGCCGTCGTCGCGATATAACCTCTGATAATTTCTTGGAACCGTGCGTGTTTCGAGACGAGACCTTGATAACTAGTTCCTTGGACGAACGAACGAAGAGACATTATTATAGGAAGCTGATGGAGGTACGTCTTTAGTTTACAACGGTATTGTGGGGCCGAACGTGTGTGTTTATTTCTGATCGGAAACGAGTTTTATCAGTGAGTCGGTGCTTCTTGATAGTTGGATTCCGCTTGTATAGTGCGTAGCGGTCAGTGATTATGTCAAAATATAATAAATGTGTGATTTGATTGGCGTGTGCGGCTGTCAAGGACCGCTGAGTGGTGTTGGCGACGCATTTCGTAACAAAGTGCGATGGACGATATCGGAGGTAAACGAAGCATGCCTGTCCTAGATTGCTTTGGATGCAAACGGACACCTGTGCACCATCACAGCACTTGTTTATGGCATGCAGTCTTCGAGGCTTAGGCATCTCACTCAATGCATTTCTTTATTTACAGCAGTAGATTAAACATTCCAGCTTTTGTAGCAAGTAGTGGTTGTTGGAGCGTTCTATAAATAACAGCGAAGCTAGCTGCACAGTAGCAAGTAGATGGCTTTAAACAGGTGTATAATATTGCAATAATTTCCTTTAGAGTGAGCACTTATTTTCATTATTTATTTGTTGTGTCACAGCTGGCTTTTTAACATGATATTTGGAAATGAAATACTTTAATTTATTTTCAGTGTTGTAATGATTCTGTAATGTTTATAATCATATTGAATTACTAGCAAACACTTCTAATCCATAGAAACTTGTTTCATATTATTTACATATGTTGATAGTTATGTTTATGTTAAAGTTGTTTACACTACAAATCCCAATGTTAAATATTGATGTATAGTAATTTAATTCCAGTGTTCCTTCTGTAGAAATTACTGATATCCTCTTTTATTTAGTGTTTTAAGCTCAAGCATTTTTAACAAAATTAAACATAATTGTAACTATTATTTTTTTCATTTATTTATTCAAAATAAAATAAAAAAACTTTTTACTTTTACAATTTTTTTTTACGCTTGCCGAAGCCTCCTTAGGCTTATTTGCAAATGGACTAGGTTGATGCTAACGTAACCTATTGAATGCCGTAGCACAAAAAACAGAGAGTTAGAGCCTCGCTATTCAACGGCACTTTCAAAAAGCATGAAAAAAACCAAGAGCATGTCAATATTTTGAGACAGATCCGGGACACAGCATACAAAGGGTTAATCTGGTTTCTCTGATAAAGCACTACCTGTTGGCAAGTTTCCAACATGCTGGCAGCATTGCCATGTCGAATAGCAATGCCTAGTCTCAGTGCTACATAAAATACAGCATTCAACTTATTATTAAAAATAATGATTACAGATTTTCATTAATGATGCCACTTAATTATTTATTTGTAAATATTGTTTACACTTTTGAACCTTAAATACAACAGAATGTGGACATTTATCTTTGATGCCGACAAAATGGAGTTACTTGTATGGTCCATTCCATAATGGTGCTATGCTAATGCTGATTTTGTGAATTTGTCAGGATAGAAATCATGTAAGTTCATTCACTGCACCTTCATACTGATCTTCAACTTCAATCATCAAAAAAATATCATAATATTTAATCTAAACATAGAGGGGACAGACAGAGTTAACTTTCTGATTTTATTTGCATGGATAGAACCATATAGAATTCAGAATTACTTTCTTTTAGCAATAATCTTAGATAGGTATAATCATCTTCATCATAAGAAACAGTGCTGATCAGTCTCTGTACTACGGTCAGGCTGGAGGCTTCACAATCAGCCGGAGAAAAATGGCCCTGTCAAAACGGGTGCCTGAACAGCTTGGGCACCCGTTTGGCCTTTGTTATAAAGAGGCATTATTAGCATATTGGAACGTATTTTCTAATGTCAGTTTGCTCCATATATTTTTACATATTCTGTTCGGCACTGTTTGTCCGTATGTTATTACTTCTTATAGGTCAATGGGAGTATCTCTTGAAAATACACCTTTGACCTGCAATGCAATGATATCGTAGAATTTGTAGAGCATACAATACATAAGTACCTATGTAGGTGAAAATCAGACAAGTGAGATAGACAGGGTCCCATGCTTTGATTTAAATAACCTGTTACTTTGAAAACTAGGAGGGTAAATCACCTAGTTTAGATAAGTGACTTTTTTTACTGTAATAGTTCCCTAAGTTGCGGCAATAAACGGGCAGGGAACGGTCTATTTTGGTGTGGCTGTCTGTGGCAAGTGTAAAATTTGAAGCTCCGCAGTGGACGGATAGACAGACAGACGAGCGAGTTTTCAAACTCCTCCTTAGAACCTTATAAATTACACATTCCGGGGATTTAATGGCTGTTTTGAACTGGTCGTCTTAAACTTGAGAATTAAAATAAACTATCAAGTCGAGGAGAATATAAACGAATGAACACAAATAATGATTTTTAGAAAAATTGTCAGTATATATGTATGTGGGTATGTATGTATGTGGGTATGTATGTATGTGGGTATGTATGTATGTATGTATGTATGCCCGGATTTAACTCGATATTTACTGGACGGATAGCAACAAAATTTGGTATGCTAAGTTCACAGACATGGTCAACATATAGGCTACTTTTTATCCCGGAATAACGCATAGTTCCCGCGGGTACGCTATTAGCGGACCACGCGGACGAAGTCGCGGCCAGAAGTTAGTTAGAAAATACACGACAATGTCGTCAGACTCAGAGTTTCAGAGACCAATTTTGCACATTATTGTTTGTTGCAAATGGTGAATTCATGAGAACTCTTCAAGGCACTCACGATTCACAAATATCTATGTGATTTCACAAATACCTAGTCACTTCATTGCATATATCCATGCTCTCACCTCGTTGAACAGGTGACTCACGCGCATTGTGAACACTTAAACTGGAGACTTGCCTTTAAAGCATACTTAACACAATTCGGCACTTGACAAGCTCCGCGTGAAATAATGAAAATAAAAATTAAAAAAAAGCCGGCAAGTAGCGATTTAAACTGGGGTTCCGTTATTATTTTGTATAATATTTCAAAAATTATGGACTTCTTATAGGGTTTCCTGGTCAAAAATGAGCCTCGATATTTTTTCACAATTTTAGTCGTAGTAGTTACAGAGATCAGGGGGCGGGGGAGGGGCAAAACTATGCCGTCGCTTTACACTATCTTGGATCAGTGGCGGACTAAGCCTGTCGGGGGCCCGGGGCGGAAAATCGAAATGGGGCCCCCCTCCTTGCCTGTGTAGATGTGTTGATGGTGGATGTTAGGCTCCCGTGCACTGACTACCTAACACATTTAGTTGAAATTTGTTCGCTTGCCATCAGGTGGCCTGTGTGGTCGTTTGCATTTATACATCCATACTTAATATTATAAATGCGAAGCGAAAGTAACTTTGACTCTCTGTTGCGTCTTCACGCTCAAATCGCTTCACCAATTTAGATGAAATTTGGTATGGATGGAGATAATTCTAGTCCTAGTCCCGATGAAGGACATAGGCATAGCCTAATTTTTATCCCGAAAAACGTATATAGCTTTCGCGGGAACGCGAGCGCTACAACCGAATCCTACGCGGACAAAGTCGTGGACAGAAACTAGACTAAATAGACATTTTGTAATATTTTTTTGCAGGCTTGTTTATGTTGTTGGTATAATGTATAATCCAAGTTTGCGACCTCGAGCGCTTAACGCAACTTTGTCCAAAAATGAAAAAACAAGAGAAAATTTCGGCTGCTTTTCAGATTTTGGCGATTTTTACCCCAAATGACTAGTTTTTGATACTACCTTCTCAAAACGTTTTTAAAGAAGACTAAATTTAGACGAGCTGATAGCATAGCTGCATAGCTGATATGAGACTAAAACCGTCTCTGTGTACCCAATATTTTCTAAGAAAGCTTTTCAGAATTCATAAATTTTCAGAACTTTGTAATATTTTAAAAGTCACTCGAACAACTGTAGCAGGGTGTGTTTCCAATTACCTCCGTTGAAGTGTGCTAGTGTTGAGCACGAGCGTGTGGGGTCATGAATTGGAGTCACCTGTAGCATTTTTATATCCTACTAGCTTTTGAAGGCAATTTCGTATGCGCATAATCATCAACATTCAAACTCCCGTTTTTCCCGTTCCCGTAGGAATTTTGGACGATCCGTTCTTAATACACCTTAGCTACCTTTCCTCTTTTTCTTTGCCTTTTCCTTAGTATATTTAGTTTCCCCTTTATTTTTCTGTACATACTTATTTGTCTACTCGTGAACATGTTTCCTCTCCACTACTCAAACGTTAGCTGGAAGAAATTCCTTGTAGGGATAAGCTCGCCTTTGTACATGTGTCTCTTCTCTGTATTGATAATTGTATTTGTGTGTTTTATTCTGTACAATAAAGTGTTACTTACTTACTTACTTACACCTCTTAAGAAACCTACATGCCAAATTTCTGTAAAGCTTTATCTCAGAAAATATTGGGTACACAGAAACGGTTCTAGTCTCATATTATAGCAAATTTAGTCTTCTCTAAAAACTTCTTGAAAAGGTAGTATCAAAAACTAGGCGTTCGCCAAAATCTGAAAAGCATCAGAAATTTTCTCGTTTTAATTTTTTGATTTTTGACAAAGTTGCGTTCGGCGCTCGAGGTCACAAACTTAGATGATACATTAGACCACCATCATAAATAATCCTGCAAAAAATCAGAACTACCGGATTTCGTGCACACGCTGATGTATAAAGTTACTGGATTAGAAGGACATAGGCTACTTTTTAACCCGGAAAAACACATAGTTCCCGCAGGAGTGCTATAACCGAACTCCACGCGGGTGAAGTAGTGGGCTGAAGTTTAAAAGTCTTCTTTAAAAACGTCCTGAAAAGGTAGTATCAAAAACTAGTTCATTTAGGTAAAAATTTTCGATGTTTTTTCAAATTTTTGACTAAGTTACGTTCGGCGCTCAAGGTCACAAACCTGGATTATACATTAGAACAACATCATAAACAAACAAAATTAAAACACCAAGAACAAATTAAAATGGACATAATCGCAACACAACGTAAGTCAAATAACTTTAGTAAATTCTGGAAGGCTACAAATAATAGTACATTATTGCAGAGGCCGCCAAGTAGCGCATTGCCGGACGAGTCAGTTAGAAGGCTGAGCGAAGCGAAGCCTTCTATTAGTACGAGTCCGGCAATTGCAATTGCGGCCGAGGTATATATAATGCTTTTCTCAAACAGCGAGGAAATACGTAAGGTCAGTCGGGGCAAGTGCGCCAGGATGGGGCAAGTGCGCCTAACATAAATATATCGAAACCTATAACTATTACTGGACTAGTAGTTGGCTGTTTACAAGGCATAGGGGCGAAATAAATTTAGGCGCACTTACCCCACATCAGTATTTTCTACTTCCATGATCGTTATTACCTCCATGGATTTGTCAGTTTCGGGGCAAGTGCGCCAGGATGGGGTAAGTGCGCCTAACATAAATATATCGAAACCTATAAATATTACTCAACTAGTAGTTGGCTGTTTACAAGGCATAGGGGCAAAATAAATTTAGGCGCACTTACCCCATATCAGTATTTACTGCTTCCATGATCGTGGATGATTTGGCCATGGAAGTTGTACTTATTACCTCCATGGATTTGTCAGTTTCGGGGCAAGAGTGCCAGGATGGGGTAAGTGCGCCTAACATAAATATATCGAAACCTATAAATATTACTCAACTAGTAGTTGGCTGTTTACAAGGCATATGGGCGAAATAAATTTAGGCGCACTTACCCCACATCAGTATTTACTACTTCCATGATCGTGGATGATTTGGCCATGGAAGTTGTACTTATTACCTCCATGGATTTGTCAGTTTCTAGAGGTGTCTCAAATAGCAAGCGAATTAAAAAAACATACGACAATAATGTTTTTGCTGGCCAAGGCCGGCAATGGACAGCCTCGCGTCTTCTTTTTTTGAAAGTAACACGAACATTTCCGAGCATGTTTGAGAAAACTCAATTTGAAGCCTAGCTTACCCGTGAGTGTTGAAGGCGTGAGTGAACCAAAAGACATTGCTACGGTTTTCAAGGAACATTTTACAGTAAAATCGCCTTTGGGACCTTCATGTTTGGGTGTCGACGCGGAGACTAGTCACGGTAGGACATCTATTACTTTCACGGCTAAACAAGTCGAGGCAGTAATCAAAAATATGACCAGAGGCAAATCTCCTGGCGATGACTTTCTCAGCGTCGAACACCTCAAGCATGCGGGGGTGCACTTGTCGAGAGTTCTGTCTATGTTCTACACACTTTGTCTCAGCCATGCCATGCGTACTTACCGAATGATTTGATGAGCACCATTGTAGTACCCATAGTAAAAAACAAGACTGGAGATATTGCTGACAAACTGAATTATAGACCGATCTCTCCGGCAAACGTTCTCGCCAAAGTGTTGGATAGCATGCTTAACGCTCAACTTGATAAATATTTGCATTTGCATGACGGGCAGTTTGGCTTTAGACCAGGTCTCTCGACGGAGAGCGCCATAATGAGCCTTAAGCATGCTGTCCAGTACTACACTGAGCGCAGCACTGTTGTTTACGCCTGTTTTCTGGACCTCTCAAAAGCGTTCGACTTAGTCTCATACGATGTTTTGTGGCAGAAAATGAGGGACAGAGATATTCCGATCGAACTGATTAGTGTATTCCAGTACTGGTACGCAAATCAGAGAAATAGAGTAAGGTGGGCGAGTGCTCTCTCGGAATCGTTCGGATTGGAGTGCGGGGTGAGGCAGGGGGGCCTGTCCTCCCCCAAGCTCTTCAATCTGTACGTGGACGGGCTCGTCCGTGAGCTCAGCAACACACATGTCGGATGCCACGTGGATGGTGTGTGTGTCAATAACATCAGTTATGCGGATGACATGGTGTTGCTGAGCCCATCGGTGAAAGCACTGCGAACACTCTTAAACATCTGCGAAAGGTATGCGACTAGTCACGGACTGCTCTATAATGTAAAAAAAAAGTGAATACTTGATCTTTAAGGCCGCCGGCAAGCGACCCGAAAAGATTCCAGAAAAAGTACCTAAGATTCTGCTTAACGGAGTTCCATTGTCTAGAGTGTATAGGTTTAAGTATCTCGGTCACATTCTCGCCGACGACCTTAAAGCTGATTTGGATATTGAGAGGGAGCGCCGGGCACTGGCGGTGAGAAGTAACATGTTGGCCCGCAGGTTTGCTCGATGCTCTGACCAAGTTAAAATCACGCTTTTCAAAGCGTTCTGTCAGAGTTTTTATACGAGCAGCCTGTGGTTCAGCTGTACTCAAAGATCGCTCAGTGCCCTGAGAGTCCAATATAATAATGGATTTCGGATTCTGATGGGGCTGCCTCGCTTCTGTAGCGCCTCTCAAATGTTCGCGGATGCGCGCACGGATGGGTTTCACGCCATCATGCGCAAGAGAGCCGCCTCACTGGTCAGCAGAGTGCGGGGCAGCACCAATGGAATACTGGAGATGATTGGAGCTAAACCCGACTCCCCAATGTATTTTTATTTAAATAAACTTATGATAAGAACCTACTAACATTAGTGTAAGATTTTATCATGTCATGTGTTACTAACTAATGGATCTTGGACATCTGAAATAAAGAACTATTATTATTATTATTATAAACAAGTCTGCAAACAATCAGAACTACCGGATTTGACCCACATGCTGATGTACAGTCAGCAGCAGAAGTAGATAAGCTGTCCAGGTGTTCAAAATGACCTACACACGACCTTATTCTTAAGACGTTAAGGGCGTGTGTATGTCATTTTGAACACCTGGACAGCTTATCTACTTCTGCTGCTGACTGTACTGTTACTGGATTAATTTAGGTATTATCATTATATTCCCACGGAGTCCATATTATGCGCTTAACACGGTACCCGCGAGCGTTGGACTTATTACTAATAGCCTTATATTATGACGATTTGTTTCCTTTTGTTTCCGAAAAAATCAAGTGCTTGTACCTACCTTAGAATTGGGAATGTTGGGATGTTTTACCAATAACTAAGTATCTATGAAATAGACTGTGGGGGCCCTCTCGTCAACTAGGTCGAAACCAGAACATTGGCGTAACAACAGGGTGGCAGTGGCGCGTGGCAGAACAGGCAAAATTCCCTAACTCACTACCTTAGCTGAGGAGGCCCCGGCCCATGAGGCCACGTGGAAATAAAGGAAAATCCAAAAATTCATGTTGTGCAATATTGTAAATTAACGGGGCTGGGGCCCTGTAGGAACGAAAGATTTGCCTCGGGGCCTCGAGCGTGAGGTGATACAGTTATGCCGCTGCCTGGTCGAAACTATTTATTCAAGTATTTTTTTGCCTTAAGTACTATATTATTTGGTGATTTGGGGGCCCCCTAGGATCGGGGGCCCGGGGCGGACCGCCCCCGCCGCCCCACCCTTAGTCCGCCACTGTCTTGGATTACAATTCCATATGAAAGCTGATGGAAAGCTGCGTTTCGACGTTAGTAAAAATAAAAACCGGCACGGGGACTTCACATACATCCTTGAATTACTTCGCAGATGCGTGCATTTTTCCTCACCATGTTTTCCTTCACCGAAAAGCTCAGTGGTAAATTCAAATTGCATTTCGCACATAAATAATTTCAGAGGTGCGAGCCGGATTGGAACCCGCGAGCGCGACCCCCTGCATGAGAGGCGGTAGGTCAAACCACTAGGCCAGGCTTCAAAGTTTCCCACCAGTTTTAAAACAATTATATTTTTTTATTCATCGCTCTTTTGCACTATCAACATAGACGTAAATAATATAGACCCGGTCTAACGTACACGTCATATGTCCCCACTTCCACGGTGTCCAATCCAAAGTTCTGTCACCGAGCGTGCGTGACAATAAGCGTTTTTAAAAAAACTTTTTTCGAAACTGTTTCTCAGTATCTAAAAACTCGTCTCGTTGTTAAAAAAATGTGACCCAGCTTTAGTGTCACGATATAAGTTTAACTTTGGATTGGACACCAAGGAAGTGGGGACACATGACATGTATCTACGTTAGGCCGGGTCCATTATTTATGTCTATGACTATCAAAGGTTAGTGTAAGATACAAAGCTAAACGCTAGTGCTATTCCCTTCCTGAATCGGCAACTGTCGATTAGCACCGATATAGGTTTCAATATTTGGCATTATCTTTAATAACTGATGTGGCTCAGAAGGCGGCCAAACTGATGTGGGACATGTCTGCCGCAAGTCGAGCGAGTTGTGGGCCGAAGCGACTACAGTCCAGCATCTCCAGACGGAGACGAGGCAGTCCGCAAGTTGGACTCCTTTTTCACGAACTGGCCAGAAGCTGCTGAAAGTTGTGATCAGTGGAAAGGATGCGGGGAGGCCTTTGCTCAGCATTGGGTCAAGAGAGGCTCCTAATAATAGATTATTATTATTATGAGCCTCTCTTTTCTTTAATAGTAATAAAAAGCGATATCGAACTTCTATTAATAGTTCTACATTGCTCGGAAGCCCACGACCCACAATCAAACATTGAAATCGCGCCGCCGAGTCAACAACCTCGTCTAGCTTGAATTTATAAGGTTTTTCCTCGTAATCTTCTCTTGATAATTCCTAAACTTGATCATCGTATCAAAAATAAGCAGAGGTAAATGTTACGTCTTCCTGTATAAATAATGAAAGTTATGTGTTCATTGCTTCAGCGGCGAAAGAGCAACACTTCATTCATAGACACACGAAATTACTTTCACATTCTCTATTACTTTCACATTCTCTATTACAGCTTTATGGCAATAACTCTAAAGATGGATACATATTACGTGTTTGATATCGAAAATTCCAATAGATACAGAAAAGTAGTCCAATTTTAAACAGGTTCCGACTTTAACCGATAAATTAGAAATTTTATGTATAAGGAAAATCTACGCTAATTTAAAGTACAAGTTGAAAAGGCTGAACAAGCTTACATCATACTGTTATTTGTATAAGGAAACATCATATTATCTAACAGGATAAAAAGTAAAAATGTTGAAAAATATACTCCCTAGTGTGATTGCTTAGGTAGGACAAATAGTTTTTAGGGTTCCGAACCTCAAGAGGTAAAAACGGAACCCTTATAGGATCACTCGTGTGTCTGTCCGTCCGTCTGTCACAGTCGATTTTCTCCGAAACCGATTAATATGGACCGATTAAGTTGAAACTTGGTACGTATATGTAAATTTGTGAACCTAAGACGGACGTGTAACGTAAAATAAATGAATTCTAAACATAGACGCTATTTTTGGGGGCTAAATTAAAAAATATATAAATGAAGTTTTCAAAGTATATCGTGTCACGTGTGACATATCAAATGAAAGTACTTCTTATGAGGATCTCAAATATATATTTTTTTATTTCTTTTTTGGTCAATACTGTTCGAGTTATTTAAGAAAATAGCCGAAAAAGTACCATCCCCACCCCCCCTCATCTCCGAAACTACTAGACCTTAAATTTTGGAAAAAATACGGAGAATAGTTATTGACCTATTACAGGATAATTATTAAGAAGTCCGTGGTATTTGAAATCTATCATATACAAGAGCTTATCCTGTGAAACAGTTTGAAAATGACGTCATTGAAAATAATCAAGGGTCGGAACCCTCTCCACGCGAGTTTAAGTCGCTTCTTGGCCAGTTTTTTTTTCTTAAAATTGTTGGTATCGCATTCTCTGGGTAAACCTCGAGCTTGCGGTGATCCTACATATGTCTTTTGGGTTCCGAAAACGGTTCTTCTTATATATAAAAATTAATTGCCGTGTGTAAGTCTGGCTAAGGCTCGAGAACCGCTGAACCGATTTGGCTGATTCTTTTTTTGTTTTATTCCCCGTGATTCAGGGAAAGTTTACAAAGAAAAAAAATTGAAAAATCTAAAGGAATAGCTAAAAAAAGACAATTAACATCGGTGATACCAATTTCAGCGGGCCAACTAGTAACAATCATAATAATCACTATACTGTACCTACATAGATGTTTCGGAAGTTGTCGGTCTGTCAACTTCTCCCAAATGCATGGACCTCACTGTGCGGCAGACGATAACAGTACCAGCAAAATCCATCGTGTATCGGAATGGCTCGCCTCATCTCATATGAGCTGTCGGTAGGCTTCGGATCCAGCTATAGACTCAAGGGGGGTCACGTCATACAACCCCTCCCCCCTTTTTCGCGTCAGAGGTTAAAAATACATAATAGCAGTAGACCTAGTCCTGCCGAGGGGGGGGGGCGTCATGACCCTCATGCCCCCCCCCCCCTGGATCCGCCCTTGCCTGCAGTCACACGGCGGACACGGGAAAACGCACAGTTCTCGCTTGGGTGCTATCGCGTGTGAATTTGCCACTAGAGGCGCTAGTGTCGCGTGAGGTCCAATAACATTCACTTTTCACTGGTTTTGGCCGGCTTCGTGATATAAATTATTAATTTCTTTAATTTACCTATTGAAAAGTGATGTCCTTCGTGAACTTATCGCCAATATGCATTATTTGGCGATGAATGTGAACGCTTTGAAACAAAAATAAAAATTCCGAACATAACGGAACTGCTCAACAATGCGACATAGCTACTCGACATGATGATAGTTATTTATAATTAATAAACTTAATGAGATTCAAGATTTAAAACTTTGTTTCGGCGCCGAACTTGTAGAGTCGCCTTTGACAGCTATACCTCTGGACCTTAGTCAACAGTGGCGCCAACTGGTGAGCAAAGAAACGATAGTCCCCATTCCATGCGAGCGAAGTCGCAGGCAGAAGCCATTCCCTTGTAAACATCTGTGTTTGCATGCTTTATTTCGCATTCGCACATATTTGGCGATAACGGTAGCTATTAGTGTAAACAGCACATGTAAGACATAAATAGTGGCTTTGAATTTTTTTCATTGGCTTCTTCATGATCTTTATTTAAGTTTACAAGAAATAAAATATTTAGTTTCTGTTAAATTACCTACACGTATTGTATTCTATTGACGCCAGTCTAGGTAGAGTGCTTCGTCATTATGATGTCATTCACGCGAAATGAAACTGCAATGATTCCCCAGTTTTTAACCCCTGACGCAAAAAGTTGGAGTGTTCTAATTATAATGTTTGTATTTGTGTTTGTCTGTAGCATCGTACCATCACAGCGCATGAACCAAAGTTTGATTGTTTGTTAGTCAGTTATTTTAGCTATGTTTAAAGAAAATCGTTTCGGCAGTTTGAGGATTATCAGCTCTTTCCTTGCAGGGAGTTCAGATATATGTGATCACTGGTGATGGCGACTGTACTATATACTCGTATGTACCTAACCTGTTTTACCGATGCGATGTGTACTGATGTATTATTTTCGTACAACAAACACTCAATAGCAATGAACTCGGGTCAAAATTCCTATAATCTTGGTGTATTCAAGTCTAGAGTGAATAGGCATCTTTTGGGTAAGCGTGTTCCACCTTAGACCCTATCATTACTTTCCATCAGGTGTGATTAGGGTCAAACGTAAGCCCATTCGTAATAAAAAAAAAAACATGGGAAATCGTATACAAAGATTACAAAGTGATCCGATTTAATGGCTGTTGAGTGTATGTAACCTGTTTGAGCAATGCGATGTGTTTGGTACCTACTGATGTAGTATTCTCCCTCGCAGACGCGGTCCTCGGCATAGTCCAAAATGACACCGGCTCTCGGCTCGACGTGAATATCAGCGAAGTGCGTGAGTATCATCATAGAAAAAGTTTGGAGTGCGTACCGAATCGCTCTGAGAGCGCTCACAGCACCTCGCATCCTTTTTCCTCTTAGGAGTCGACTGTCAAGAAGAAAAAGGTGCAAGGATGCAAGGTGCTGTGATGGCTCTGAGCGTCGATTTTCATACAAATCAGCGTACGCCCGAAATAAGTGTTAAATGCGATGATAGATGTCGCTACCTTGGTACTACTACTACTACTACTACAGCCTATTTGCGTCTCACTGCTGGGCACAGGCCTCCTCTCGTCACGAGAGGGTTTGGGCTATAGTCCCCACGCGGGCCCAGTGCAGATTCACACACACACGTCTTTGAATTACTTCGCTGCCTAGGTAGCCTGTATGAAATTTGAACTCCCATGAGCAAATATCCGGGCTCTTCAAATTATCAAACAGGCTACTTACCTATACGGAAATTTCTAGAGCTTTCCAATGAGATTGTCAGTCTATATTAATTTCCTTGTTTCTGGCAGTACTTTTTCATGTAAAAAGATTGACATACAGGCAGACGGCCCACCTGGTGGTAAGCGGTCACCGCCACCTATAGACTAACACCAGGGGCCTCGCCAATGCGTTGCCAATCTCGAAAGGGGAGGAGGATAAGGCGTATGGGATAAGGGAGGTTAGGGGTATTAGGGAAGATGGGATAGAAGGATAGGGAAGAGGACCTGTCCCCTGCTGCGGGCTGGAGGGGCTGGGGCCTGCCTGGAGGCCAGGATACTTACGACGCGCGTCGCCAATTTGTGGAATATTTACTCATAACTTAAAGTTGCGACGAACTGGCGCCCCTCGGGCGGCGAGCTGTACTGACAGACGGCCATTTGGCGCCACTTCGACTAAAAGTTTTGATAGGGCTGCTTATCGTCGTCCATACTGAATACGTATTAGTATACTACCTATCTAAATATATAAAACTCAAAGGTGACTGACTGACATAGTGATCTAGCAACGCACAGCCCAAACCACTGGACGGATCGGGCTAAAATTTGGCATGTAGGTAGATGTAGACGTAGGCATCTGCTAAGAAAGGATTTTGCAAAATTCCCACGGGAACGGGAAAAATCGGGATTTTACTTTTTAATATTTCTGCGCATACGAAGTTGCGGGGAAAAGCTAGTCTACTTATAAATGCGAAAGTAACTCTGTCTGTCTATCTGTTACCTCTTTACGTACCGAAGGACCGATTGATATGAAATTTGGTATGGAGATAGGTTGGGGTTCCTGGAACAGACATGGGCTCCTTTTTATTGTTGCCTGGACATAAAGCTTTTTTGTATCGGCTTTTGTCTATACAATTTTTTACCTATGATGAGTTCTGTGACGTTTCGAGTTTGACAGTTTTAGAGATGTGCCATTTATCGAGTGAACTATCGATTTTTCTAAGAGTTATTAGTGCCCATTTTTGGAGAAGTTGCATTAGGTATGTTTAAAAAAAAAACATTTTCCGACCCTGGGAGTTCAAAACAGTATTTTTTAGACCGTTTCGGCCAAGAAAAATAACAACAAACTCAATGAAAAAAAGTAACAAAAGTCAACAACAGTTAATAACAGAAATGAACAATAACAAAATGCAATGCAAAGAAAATGCAACGGAAACTCAACTCGTATACAATTCAATTCAATTCAATTTTTGGGTGAAATGGCCCCATCAACTTCTTGATGATTCCGCCAATGTCGAGGTTGGATAGCCCACTGCCAGTTGACCCTTTGGTTTTTAGCGGTGACTTTACTTGAGTTCGGTAGGCTGCTTTCCACCACCAATCTATACCAGACATAAAAGCACTACTGTAATCACCAACATGCACTACATTAAACCAATATTTAATCTACATATACTAGAGTAATATTATATATTTAATAATAATAAACATAAATAGATTAGAGTCTAATTTTATTTTTGGATAGGAAATTATTAAGTATGCTACAATATGGGGAGAACACTAAGGTAAGGAGGAAATTAATGTTAATGGGACGACTAATATTACGAGGAAGTAGATCATATAGGTGGGTAGATATTTTAGGACATTCCAAAAACATATGCTCGACTGTTCCATCAGCAAGTCCACACTCACACAATGAACTATCGCGTATTCTTAATTTAGCTAAAAACACCGGAGAACAAAAATGACCAAGACGCAGTCTTATTATGGTGGAAGTATTTAATTTAGAAAATTCTCTATTTTTGAAGAACCATGGCTTAGTTGGAAGAACTGGCTGGAGGGATCCATAATGCTTACCCTTGATCTGACGGGACACTTGCCATAAATTGTTCCAATTTTTTTCCAGTTCCGGTTTGGCATTGGACTTCAGATCACGAGTGAAAGATTTATCATATGAAGTGCATCCCACTTCTATAGCTTCCCGAGCATAAGCGTCAACTGTTTCATTGCCCAATATACCACAGTGGCTGGGAATCCAAGCTAGTGTGACGTCTATGTCTTCATTTTTGCACTGTCGGAGTTCATCCTTAATTTTTAGAGTTAAATAAAAATTATCTTTTGAGCGGAAAGGGAAACCAACTAAATCCTGGAGACAACTCAATGAGTCAGATATAATAATCGTTTTATTTAGTTTATGAGATCTAACATACTTTACGGCTTCATATAGGGCAACTGCTTCCCCAGAAAAAATAGAGAAATGAGAAGGACATTTAAAATTTAAAACAATTTTATATTTGGGAATCCACACAGCGCATCCAACATTGTTGTCTGGGGCTAGTTTAGACGAATCTGTGTAAATCACTAGCCACCCGTTGAATTTTTGGTCAATAATTTTATTAAATTCAATATTAGCATTAGGGGAGCCTTTATGTATACCTAAATCCAGACTTATGGAAGGTTGAAAAATCAAAGTATCGTAGGCGAAACAGAAAATTACGTTCTTAGGGAACTCATAGATAGGAAAACAAGAGAATTTATGGTAGGATTTAATCAGGGGAGGGGATTCTTTGTGACACCAATATCTGGAGGAAGCTATAAGATCTACGAGAGTTCTGCATTTTGATACTAGAGGATGGGAAGGAAACTGTGCTACGGTTAAAAAAAACGATCAGCTAGATACTGTCTGCGCAGATTCAACGGGGGATCTAAACATTCTACTTGCAATGCGTTGATAGGAGATGATTTCATTGCGCCCGTGATGATTCTCAAGCATCTTGACTGGATTTTATCCAATTTTGCAAGGGCTAACTTACTGCATGGTTCTAAAAGGAAGCACCCGTAATCAAAGTGGCTTCGTACGATGGCATTGTATAGAAGTTTTTGAGAGAACGGGTGCGCACCCCATCTGACGCCAGATAGGGATCTCATAACATTAATGCTTTTCTCGCATTTATTAACAATATAGGAGAGGTGGTGAATTCCTGTCAATTTTGAGTCGAGGAATACCCCGAGAAATTTAACTTTTTCACAGATTGCAATTTGTTGGTCTTCAATTTTCAACTCAAAACTCGTATACAAGGCAGACGCACTCGTTCTGACAGCGACACTGGCATGAATGACATGCACTTGGCCACAAGATGGCTGCGGCCGCGTTCTAAATAGCCGCGTTTACAAAATCTTGCAATATTTGTTTAAAATTTTTAAATATCTTAGTGTTCAATGTTATCGAATAATGAACCGCGGCAATTGCCGATAATGTTTTGTCACTTCACTACTCCGTTCCGTTTCACACATTGCGTCATATAAAAATATAAATATTTTTTCTATCGTATTCGATGGAGTCTATTTAATGGACACTGATATTACTATATATTAGATTAGATTATATAAAAAGTACTGTTTTACGGTTTTTTGATTATTTTGCTTCAAAATATAAATTATTAATAAAAAATATGCGTAATTCGGAGAATTTTCAAGTGTCACAGAACTCATCTTAGGTGAAAAATAATTTCTTAGATCGTGTCTAGGTAATTTTCGAGTACGTTGACTGTACTTTTTGAAATGAAACTGCATGTTGGCGGTTTAAATAAAGCTAGAGTCGACTCGGAACCCAAACCCTCTCGTGATGAGAGGAGGCCTGTGCCCAGCAGTGGGACGCACATAGGCTGTAGTAGTAGTAGAGTCGACTCGAGACATTTGCAGTCAAGATACCGTTTTCTCCAAGCAATGAAGATATTTATAGTCGAACGTTGCTAACTGGTCACAGACCTGACCGGTTTCTTATATAAAGTAGCTTCAACAATATGGGACAGTGTTTCCCCATTCAGATAGTACGGAAAAACCCGCGTATTAGCCCGCGCGTAGGCATCACAACTTGACACATTCATTGTTGATTTCACACGATGAGGCTCAACCACACTGTCATGCATAGCTGCGTCTCGTTTACACTCATCTAGCGAATCACTTGCGAATAAAGACGGCATGAGTGTTTGACTCAGAATTATTTGATTATTGCTTTGCGATCACGTCGTATACAGGATAAACAGAAGTTTAGTATCGCTGTAGTGAGACGTACGCGTCTAATTTTATTGAGTGCTTGTTCAATTATGAATTATTAATAATGCATGATTGAGTGTGTTTCGACTAAAATTGTTATAACGTGTTAGTTTAAAATTATATTAGTTTATACATAGTGTTATACATAAAAAAAGTGAAATGGTTTATTATTTCTGTGGAAATCCAATACGTGAGTATACTCCATTCTCAGGTTAGGCGCTCAGACTACAATTTATGGTCACTATCTTATTTCTTACATATTATTATGTTTACCTAATTTACATATGTACCTACTGTGAAAACTGGCCGAGTACAATCGGTGAGTTGACACATTTTCTTTCGAATTTAGGTATTTTTAAGCGTAGAATTGTCTAGTTGAATTTGTTTAGGCTTTTGATAGCTCTTGTAAAGTAATGATCTCTGAATACAATACCATGAACTCAAGCATAGTCTTATTATTAATTAATTAGGGAAGTGATAGGGCAGTGTTAAGGCCAGTCAGCCAGTTTTAGATTTCTTAATTAGCTAGTCATCATCCTGATGCCCACCGGGTCTCCGTGTCTTCAAGTTCCACTGCTGATCTCCGTGCCTACAGCAACTAGGTACACGAGCTAGCACCAACCCCCTGCTACAGTACACATTTACTAGATGCTAGGTTAATTTTTGGGTTCATTATTTTCACCACCACCATCACAACCAACAGTCTAGAACGTAGAACTTCTCATTGCTGCTGAGTTCAACATGAGGAGCTGAGCTGTAACGGGCAATGTGGGGTTGCCTGTTTAACAATTCAGCTGCTCGCGTGCGCAAAAATGGCGCTATGACTTTTGAACATAGAACATATAATTGCCAACCGTAGTTGCCAAAAGCAAGCAAAAATGGCGCTATGACTTTTGAACATAGAACATATAATTGCCAACCGTAGTTGCCAAAAGCAAGCAAAAATGGCGCTATGACTTTTGAACATAGAACATATAATTGGCAACCGTAGTTGCCAAAAGCAAGCAAAAATGGCGCTATGACTTTTGAACATAGAACATATAATTGGCAACCGTAGTTGCCAAAAGCAAGCAAAAATGGCGCTATGGCTTTGAACATAGAACATAGCATTGGCAACCGTAGTTGCCAAAAGCAAGTGAGTGGATAATTCCGTATCATCATTTCATTACTTGAATATTGAAAGTTACATTTGACAGGAAAACTCAATAAAAAACTCACATCAAATATTTGTCATATTATAAATAGAAGGATTGGTTTTGAATTCGTGATCTCATTTTAAAGCTAGTGCCGACATTGGAGAGCTTTTAGGAGACCTGTATTGCCAATTTAGCGTGGAATAAGACATTTACATAATGTGCTAAATTAGCAACACTGCACCTCACGCGATGAGGCGACTCAAGCGCCTCTAGCGACAAATTCATTCATTCACCCTCATATTAAACACACTATCACCGGGACTTAATCGCGTAATAGTACATTTCGATACTAGTGCGGAAAGTGTGTCATTACTTCACGAGTAACGAGATATCTTGCCACGAGCCGCAGGCGAGTGGCATGACTCGGGACGAGTGAAGAATGACACTTCCGCACGTGTATCGAACGACGTTTTTTAATACAGTTGCGAAAAAATAAGAAAAACAACAAGTAAGGAATTAGAAACGTTTATATTATTAATTTTGTAATTGCAACAGAACTGAACAATAATAAAGTTCTACAAAAATAAAAATAAATCTCCTAATAACAAAATCTTCTATCTTTATTTATTTATTTTTTATTTACATTATATTTAATGGCACAATTTGTACAATTATTGAGTGTTATATTGAAAGTTTTTGCTGGTAAATTAAGTGTTTGGCTGACTGAATTATTAATCTCACATGTCTGTGAAGATTGAGTCACTGGGAAAAGAGAAAAGCACTAGTTCGCAAAAACCAACTTTGCGCACGCTAAACAGCTACGTAAAGTAGCACTTTTTGAGCAACTGTATTAAAAAAACTATTTATATTTTACCTCGACGTTTCGGCCGCGATGCAACGGCCGTGGTCACGAGAAGACCACGGCCGCTGCATCGCGGCCGAAACGTCGAGGTAAAATATAAATAGTTTTTACGCGATTAAGTCCCGGTGAGAGTGTGTTTAATATGAGTGTGTATCGCGAAAGTTTGAGACAATGCATTCACCCTCATCCCGAATCATTATCATGAAGCCGTGGTGGCCTAGTGGTTCGACCTACCGCTTCTCATGCAGAGTTCAATTCAATTTGAATTTAGCACTGAGCTTTTCGGTGACGGAAAACATTGTAAAGAAACCTGCACGCATCTGCGAAGTAATTCAAAGGTGTGTGGGAAGTCCCCAATCCGCGCTAGGCCCGCGCGGGGACTATAGCCCAAACCCTTTCGCGGTGAGAGGAGGCCTGTGCCCAGCAGTGGGACGCAAATAGGCTGTGCTGTAGTAGTAGTAGACCCTCATCCTCTCATCGTCAACCATCTAGTGATGATGAGAGGATGCCTGTGCCCAGCAGAGGGTCGTAAATAGGCTGCTGTGGTGGATCATCATATGATTGTAACGTGAACGTTTGTCGACAGTTGAGGCCATCTCGATCGCGGACCCGACGTTCAGGGCCGTAGACGAGATGAACCGGCCGGCGGCTGCGCCCGCGCCGGCGTCTGCGCACGACCGGCCTTACGTGCGCATCGTGGAGCAACCGGCCTCCAAGGCGCTCAGGTAAGGGACTGCCCAGTCTACACCGTGGCCCATCGGACACTATGGTCCTCTGTGGACTCTTCTCTACAGCTTGTAGATAACGGTTTAGTAAGGGTTATAATAGTACATTACAGACCTAGGGTGGTGAATTCGTTAATGTCCCAGATCGCAGGTTTCTGAGGTGAGGGCCATAAATATGCGATCTGGGGCTTTACGAATTACCGCCCGTGGTTTGTCAAAAGTTTTACATCTTGCCTTGGCCAAAAAGTGAGATTTTCTCTCCGCGTAGCGGGCAGAAAATCCCACTTTACGGCCAAGGGTGATGTAAAGATCTGTTCTTAAGAAGCGTGATTTAATTCAGTATAATATGTATATGCAATGCACATAATACATGAATTCGGTGTCAAGTTAACTGGCGAAGAAAGTTTTCAAGAACCTTTCTTATTTAGGGACACAAAATGCAGAGGGCTGGCTATTTACTACTACAACTTTTACTGACATGAGCTAATTTTACTATATAATAATAGGTATTATAAATGTGAAAGTGTGTTTGTTTATTTGTTTGTTTGTCATTCCTTCACGTCGCAACGAGTGGACCGATTTGGATGAAATTCAGTTTGAGACCCGGGCGATAACATAGGATACTTTTTATCCCGATATTTCCACGCGAAAGGTTTTTTCACGGGTCAAATCAATTTTTCAATACTACTATAACTATAGCTGTCTATAATGTATAGTATCATTGGGTACGCAAATTCTAAGTCTACGCGGGGCGAAGTTCGCGGGCATCGTACTACATATTGGAATAACCGATATCGTTAGACATGACGTCTCGAACGAGTCGTTCACATTCGCACACCTGACGTATTTCGGAGACGTGACGTAACGGGACTATTTACGTCCCACCGTTTTACGTCCCAGATATAATATCTTACTATGACATCAGTAATCTCTAATCTATGGAGGGTTGAAGTAAAGGAGCGCAATCTTTATAGTTCCAAAAGTGGACACCAAATCCGGTAGATTGGGGGCGCTGCTGTCGCCACTCCAGTCAAGCCTAGCCTAACCTAGGCGGATAGTCTGCAATAGCGCCTTCAGATGGCGCTGCTGAGGCGAAAACTCAGTGAAAACGGTTGTGAGGAGAGTGTGTTTTGTTTCTTATCAAATCCGCTGGACACGTTTTCAACTGTTACGCCATATAAGATTGCGCTCCTTACCAAGACACATTCCACACTCCACACTCCATACTCCAATCCATACTTCCATACTAATATTAATAACTTCACCTTCACGAAAGAGTAAAGTAAAGTAAAGTAAAGCAAAAAACATTTATTCGGCTAATTAACCTTACAATACTTAATAACTAGGTAAAATAAAATTACAACTAGCCGAAAGGGCTCCAGCTCAGCTCTATGCTGGGCAGGGCCTCAGCGCTGATTTTCAGCTGGAACCCGAAGATACAGGTTGGTGCCAGCCAACAAAACACCGTTCTTTTTTAAACTTGACTAAAAAATAAAAAAAACAATTGTCCAGGTGATGATAATTATAACAATAATTGTTCAATCTTAAATAAACATATACTCAAAAAAAAAACATAAAACTAAATAAAATAAGAGGAGTTTTGGCCGAAGGGAGTCGTGTTCCGTCGCTTCCGTGGAAGACTGAACAGCGATTCCAGAGTGCGCCTCACGACGAAGAAGCAATCGTGTTAGTTTTTAGGGTTCCGAAGTCCACAAGGAACCCTTATAGTTTCGCCATGTCCGTCCGTCCGTCCGTCCGTCTGTCCGCACTATTGCTCGGAGATGCTTAGTTCTAGAAAGCTGTAATTTGGCATGAATTTACATATTAGTTATGCTGACAAAGTGGTACAATAAAATTTTAAAATATTTTTTTTATAGGGTACCTCCCCTACTCGTAAAGTGGGGATGTATTTTTTTTTTCTTGCGTACCCCATGATGCGGCATATCGTTGAATAGGTCTTAAAAAATATTGTGGGTTGGTTATTATTATTAATTATTAATACTATTACTAACTACGTTTTATCTCGGAAAAATGCATAGTTTCCCTATGCGTTCGTATTGCGGCCTGTAGGGGCGAATTCATAAGAGATAGTGTCCTCATTCCGCGCAGACGATGTCGCGGGCAGAAGCCAGTGTCTAATACGCGAAAGGTTCTGAAGTTTTTGAACACATAAAAGTGGGTTTGATGTGGGAAGCCAACGATATCTGAGTAGAAAGGATTCTGATTCTGTTGTCTAAGCCACTGAATATTTAATAGTGCTTACTACATACAGAATGCGCCCAACTCGCCCCTACTGTCATTTGTTTCATCCGGAGATGGAGAGTGCATCATTGGCCCGCGTAGTGGTACACACACATTTACAATTGCACAGACGTCCTCGCACGCACACAGACGTCCTCGCACGCAAACATTGACACTTCATTCGAATAGTGTTCGAAATCGTGCTTTTATAGGCCGTGTCCGCCGTGTGTCTAAGCTATCTAGCCAATGAGCACAAAGCACATAGCGTATAGATAGAGTTCGAATAGTGTTAAGTGAGAGTGAACACCTCTGCTCCGTAATGGCAAAATGGAAGCCAAAAGTCATAAGTGTGTCAAACAGAATAAGTTGGTTGGTCCTAAAAAGTCAGTATTACATACGTATCATTTATCTTGGTTTTAGCTTGTTCTCAGCTACATTTAGATAGTAATAATAGGTATGTATTGCAATGATTTTCCTTAAGCGAATGCTCTAAACAGGTTTCCAGAAGATGTCAAGTTATTCAATACTAGCTTCTGCCCGCGACTTCGCCCGCGTGGAGTTCGATTATCGCTCGGCATAAAAAGTAGCCTATGTCCTTTCCCAGGACCCCAACTATCTCCATGCCAAATTTCATCTCGATCGGACCAGCGGTTGAAGCGTGAAGAGGTAACAGACGAGAAAGACAAGAGTATTTAGCATTTAAATACTAACCTAATAATTTTAAGCCTTACAACAATAATGTTAAGAAAATAATATATCAGAAGCGATCCTACGATTTAGTTCTATATTCCTCTATTATTCTTTGTCTTTATTTAGAAAATCTTGATATTTCAGTAGCTATTAACATATGGAAACCTCGGGGCGGGGGCCTGGTGATCTGTCATACAGGGAATCCTAGTACGGACACCAGGCTCTCACACTGGTTAAATTATCTCCCAAATGTATAGCAAATAGCATGTAAGTACATAATACCTATGTGAGAGCAAATAAAGACTTTTTGAATTTTGGAATTTGAATTTATAATAGTAATATGGATAATATGGATTCATTATTAACACGTACACATTATCAGATCTTTACATAACATGCCTTATAGGTCGCGCTACCAGATAAGGTGTGAGAAAGTTTTGAAGTGGCCAGTGCATTCACATGAACATTGTGTAACTGTCCTGTCTGTCCGCGGCGACCGCGGCTTCTGTTCCTCCCAGTCCTTAAATTATTATTAGGAGCCTCTTTTGTCCCACTGCTGAGCAAAGGCCTCCCCCCACCCCTTCCACTGATCCCGATTCTCAGCAGCACCTGGCCAGTTCGTCAAAAAGGAGTCCAACTCATCTCGCCATCGTCTTCGCGGTCTGCCTCGTCTCCGTCTGGAGTTGCCGGGCTCCCACACTGTGGTCGCTTTGGCCCACAACTCGCTCGGCATGCGGCAGACATGTCCAGCCCAGTCCCACTTCAGTTTGGCCGCCTTCTGAGCCAGATCTGTTATTTGAGTGGTGGAGCGTAGGGTGGTGTTCCGGACACGGTCGACCAATTTCACACCCAAAATGTTACGCTCCATGGCTCGTTGGCACCGAGACTGTGCTTTTGTGAAAGTCCTTAAATACAATCCAAATTTTATCAATATAACTTTAGCAAACTAAAAATGAAACTTAAAAGTGAATCCAATCCAATTTAAATAATTTGTAAAATTCACACTTTTTTCACCAAGCCGCCACAGGCTTATTATAGGCATTTTAAAAAAAATCATTGGTATAGGCAAACGAGCGCTCAGCCCACCTGGTGGTAAGTGGTCACTGCGGCCCATGGACACCGAAATCCTATGATCCCCCATTAGGAAACCATAGGATCTCGAATGCGTTGCCTACCCTGAGGCCCAAGATGGAATGCCTCTGTGCCAGATATTTCAATTAAATTTTTGCATTTAAATAGAAAATGCCTGTATTATGTCATAGAAAAAATGTCTATCAAAACGTGACAGATAAAGCAAATAGCTAAAAAGTAATAGATAAGCTAATAAGTACCCGCATAAATATGGTTTTGACTCAAAGGGCATTAAACCTTGTTGTGATGGCGTTGAATCCACAGTAGATCCATACTAATATTATAAATGCGAAAGTAACTCTGTCTGTCTGTTACCTCCTCACGCTTCAACCGCTGGACCGATTGAAATGAAATTTGGCATGGAGATAGTTGGGGTAACGAGAAAGGACATAGGCTACTTTTTATCCCGGAAATATGCATAGTTCCCGCGGGAACTACTACTACTATTTGCGAACCACTGCTGGGCACAGGGCTCCTCTCATCACGAGAGGGTTTGGGCTGTAGTCCCCACGCGTGCCCAGTGCGGATCGGGGACTTCACACACATCTTTGAATTACTTCGCAAATGCGTGCAGGTTTTCTCACGTTGTTTTCCTTCACCGATAATAAGCTCAGGGTTCCCGCTGGAGCGCGATAAAGATTTTGTTGGAAAGTTAAGTTTTATTGTTGTTAAACGACAATGATAAATTGTTTTCACTGTATTTTACTATAATTTTATTGTAAACTTCAATGTAGGTACAACTTATTCAAGTACTAACTTTTATGTTAAGCGTTACTTAGAATTGTAAAATAAGGTCCAAGAGCAAAAGTTCCGACAAACTGTTTTGCAGTTTGGCACGATATTGTGCAACAATATGGGTTGTTTTAAAAAGGGTGTCATTAAATATCTACGGGACCGGCAACGCATTGGTGGCGCCTCTGGTGTTACAAATGTCTATAGGCGGCGGTAACCGCTTTCCATCAGGTGGGCCGTCTGCCTGTTTGTCCGTCTATAATAATAATAATAAAAAAAATGTTCAAAATGTAATGCTATTTATATAAACAATAGTACATTACACACCTAGGGTGGTAAAGTAAGGAAAGTCTCAGATCGTGGGTAATTGGGGCCCGAGCTGGAGGCGAGGGCTATAATCTAACGGTCAGAGGCTTTCTTTACGACCGCCCGTGGTGAGTATATGAATTTACGTCACCACCTGGGTGTGAAGAGGGATTTTTCGTCGCGCCCGGCGGTAAATCCCGCTTCTCGGCCAGGTGTGACGTAAAAATTACTTACTTAACCGAATTCCACGCGGGCGAAGTCGCGGGCAGAAGCTAGTAAATCAATACTACGTAGTTGAATGTTGTAGGAACAGTTTATGTAGGTACTACGTATATATATAACGTAGAGAAGTGTAGAGTAAAGGTGTGTATAAATAATGTTCGTTGTTCAATACAAGCTGTTACAGGGAAAAACATGGAAGTAGCGGAAGGTGAAGAAAAAGCGATAATTCGCCTGTAATTGTAGTAATAAAGGTGCCCTGTCATTGGACCGTAATTGTTCGCCGATGGTCGCGTGGTCAACAACGTTTTAAACGCATCTTTGTTTAACCCTTTACCCTTCATTCACACAATCTCCATGCAAACGGACTCCTAGCGCCAATTTGGACTATAAGCCGACGACCGAGAGTTATATTTTACGCAGTGATTTTGTCGGCTGTGGCCGTCTGTTGCGTTCAAAAGCAGAAACTACGTCGATACATCGACTGTAAACAAGTAATTATGATTGTACCAAAAGTATTACTGTTAAAAATTGGCCAAGTCTTCTGTGACATATACATGCATTTGATGCTGTAGGAATGGGGTGTACCACGAGGCACATAAACCAGGGCTTGTAACCGGTTAATTTAAAAAACCCCGAAATAGACAAATATTAAGTATTATTTTATACTGTTTATGTGGAACTCTGTAGTGTATTTAGGTTATTACTTCGTATTATTTTATCGCCTTACTAAACATGATATAGTAAACGGAAGAACGATAAAAAACCGGCCAAGTGCGTGTCGGGCCACGCGCAAATTATAGGGTTCCGAAGTTTAGGATGCCCACAGTACCTTTCTAAGACTTATTAGCATCTAACTAGCCTGTGGTATGACGTGCCCGCCCGACGCCCCTGCCGCTCGAGAAAAATCATCATTATAAGTTGGTCGACTATTACTCGTAAGTTTGTACAGCCTACTTAGCTCTGATAGTTTTCCTTTCAACTACGTTATATATGCCACAAACGTGATTTTTTTCAGCCATCCAAATACCACCATTTAGCTGGCAGGGGGGGGGGGGGACACGTGACTCTAACAAAAAATAGCACTTTAAAGCTTAATATTTCACAAACGCATCACTTAATCAAAAAATGGTTTTAACAAACCCACAATATTTTTTTAAGACCTATTCAACGATATGCCGCACCATAGGGTACACAAGAAAAAAAAATTACATCCCCACTTTATGAGTAGGGGAGGTACCCTATAAAAAAATATATTTCAAAATTTTATTGTACCACTTTGTCAGCGTAACTAATATGCATATTCATGCCAAATTACAGCTCTCTAGACCTAAGCATCTCCGAGCAATAGTGCGGACAGACGGACGGACGGACGGACATGGCGAAACTATAAGGGTTCCTTGTGGACTTCGGAACCCTAAAAAACGGTTTATTTGTATGGGGGCGAAAACCGGTTACAAGCCCTGCAAAACAAGCTATGATTGTTACTAAACGGTCTAGAGTCGTACCAATTTAATGGTGATACGTAAATATTATTGGACCTTTACGTTGTATTAAGTTACGCGAAGTATCAAGCAAAGGTCGCCGAAAAAGATTTTAAGAAGTTAGCCATCACCACTTACTTTTAGTTATTTCTATACATATTTTTTAATTCTACCTTTTTTATGTAAAAAGATTGACAAACCGACAGACGGCCCACCTGGCGGTAAGTGGTCGCCGCCGCCTATAGACATTTGTAACACCAGAGGCGTCACCAACGCGTTGCCAATCTCGAAAGGGGAGGGGAGCGTATGGGATAAGGGCAGAGGCGGCCTTTGCGCTTGCGAGGCCCCAGGCGAATAGATCTTTGCGAGGCTCTGATCTGGGGCAATGTAAAAATTCATGACTAACGCAGACAATTTTTTATTTTATTCTCATACCTAAAATCGGGATGTTATTCAGTTTTCCACGTACCCCATGATGTGGGTCGGGCGTCATTGGATAGGCCCTTAAAAAATATTGTGGGTTTTTAGAAACCGTTTTTCGATTTAGGGATCCGTTTGTCAAATATTAAGCTTTTCAGAGATAATTTTTATTAGATAAAAGTTTCCCCACCACCTGTCAGCTAAACCATTGTTTTTGGATGGCCGAAAATAATCATGCCCATGTACAAAGTGCACTAACTAATTCGGATGAAACTTGAAGATATTTTATCGATGAAAAAAATAATTAAAAAGAAATCCCGTAATATATATTTTTTCATTATTTATCTTAATTTTGTATAAATCGAGAAATCATCCGCACTGGGCCCGCGTGGGGTCTATACCCTAAACCGTCTCGTGATGAGAAAAGGCCTGGGCCCAGATGTGGGGCGCAAATAGGCTGTAGTAGTAGTAGTAGAGGAATCATTACAAAAAATAGAAGAAAAAAACATGTTTTTTGACTTTTTTGTTTCATATCTTGTGATTATTAGATGGGGTGAATTTAACAATTAAGAATATCCGTATAGCCGTAGATGTAAAAAATAATAATACACAAATTAAATAGTTGAAATAGAGCTATAAATAAAAAATGGCTGTATTGCCACGGTAAAGAAACCTCTTTTTTGTAATTTGGATTTGTTTTTCGCATTTTTTTATTTCAATAACATGACTAACGCATTGTGTTTATAATCCCGCTGATTAAAAGTCAATACGACCCTTAGGCGGGGAGATATTTGGTGTTATTTTAATCATAAAAAAATACAGGATTTTTCATTTAATTTTTACATCGAAACAATAGATAGATGCTAATAAGTCTTAGAAAGGTACTGTGGGCATCCTCAACTTCGGAACCCTATAATTTGCGCGTGGCCCGACACGCACTTGGCCTGTTTTTCAACTTGGGTTACCTTAGGCCTGCGCGAGGCCCCTACGAGCGCGAGGCCCCGGGCGGTTGCCCGCTTCGCCCCCCCCCCTAAGGCCGCCTCTGGATAAGGGAGCATAATGAAGGGACATGAGATTAGGAAAGATGGGATAGAATGATAGGGAAGAGGATAAGCCCCCGGTCCTCTCACTCACCGTACGAAACGCAATAGTTTTTGGGTTTGGGACTTTCATTTGAAAAAATATTGGCATGGAAAGTACACTACGAAAGTCGTAAACTTGGCCGGGCACTCTGCTGCGTGTCTCGATTACTGTATTGTAAAGTTATTCCCCGGATCAAGCACTTAAAATCAATATTTAAACGTATTATTAACGGTCGACACAATCATACCAGTAGTATAAATGAACGAGTTTATGACAAAACAGGTCCGCGGTAATGACTAATAGACTCGAACTTGATTTACTAATTCATAGTAGTCAATTAATTTAATGGGCCTTTAATAATAAAACTTCTATGTATGTATTTAGTTTTTTGCTTTGTATATAATTTAAGAATAAAGAATAGAATAAATTTTATTTAAAAACATTTCACTTGTTACATGGGTGATAGACATATACCTAAATAAAAATTGCACATTTATAAAAGGATCAAGAATGAGCTATCATTCTTAACAGAGGTTCCCAAACTAGGCATGGCCTGTGACTTGGGCAACCTTATTAATTTTAAAATGCACGTTACACACATTTCAAGGGGAGAATATTATTATTTCATATAAACAGATGTTAGTGAATAACAAGTTGGTACATTGGAAACAACTTAGACTAGGTGTAAAATTGTGGAAAGTTAACTATACTATGATGTTTATGACCTCTTCCGTACGTGCATAGTCGACAGTCAACAGCCAGTCAGAAACAGTTTTTTTGGCTTCCGCTACAGATTTATCTTTGATGTTGCAGTATTTTAAAACAGAGTTGTAGACATGAGCTCTCACAAAACTGCCAAATCTATTTGCAAACAGACTGGTAGAGAATTACTCGAGGCATTAAGTCCGTCTTTTGTACACTAAGTTTTCTTTATGTGCAATAAAGTTTAAATAAATAATAATAATTTAATTTATTTATTTATTAATAAATAAACATTGCCTGTTTTATAACAGTTTAGTTCCCTAGTGGTTAAATTTTTTCAAACGCTCAGCTCAGGTGGCTCAGGGCATGGTAAAAAAAAACAAATCAAATTGTTGTCCATCAGCAAGTGAATTCACTTCAAATCAAATATTTATTTATTTGCTTAAGGCCGTTCCCTGACCCAGCATCGTCAAATTGCTCATGTAAGAATTGTAAGATCATACTTTTCTAAGAAATGTTAAAAGTTAAAAATATGTAAAAAAAAACACATGTTATATTTGATTATATCATCCTTCCATTGACAGCTTTCGTTACACGTTTCACGAAACTTCGCTCGATACAATTTAATTCCAAAGTAACCTCTAACTCGGACTTTTAATCCAACTTTACTCCAGTTTATTATAGCAAACAGTGTAAAACTAAATATAACAGAAAAAATATCCATATTATATGCATACATTGACAGCTTTATAAATGCCATGTTTTTAGACGGTATTTTTATAGAAATTAAAACGCGTTAAATACTAACTAAATCGGGCGTTCTGTGCGTAGCGCTTTCTCTTTCACTCGTTGCACGAGTGACAGTGACGGCTGAGCTGGGTATAGGAACGGCCTTGTAACAGAAGTGTATATAATAATAAAGTGTAGAAATAGAAGTGTCTGGCAGACCCCAAAGAGCCCCTAGGCTGGGCCTCTTTCTTGGGACCCTGGAGTGCAAGTGAAACAAAAAGGTATAAAAACTTAATTAGACTGAATTAGATACTAATTTGATCTAGGTATCGCTATCCTTACTATTTACTTAGTACCTAAAGTTACTACTCGCTCAAAATGGACCATACACAAACAGAGCGTACATCGTTTAAAGGAAAAACGTTCCAATTTGTGCAGACTTTATAGACCTAAAAATCTATTTTATTTATTTATTTATACCAAACAATTCACAAAGGTTACATAATATATCACTGAATATCTTATCTTCGGGTTTATAATATGTGTGAAGGCGAGACCGCAGTCGGAAACGTTATACAGTCTTAAAATTCTAAAATTATTATAATTATTTTCTAGGATACATTTATGAGGTGTCCCTTAATCTTACTTCTATTGCTCTTATTGTCTTTTAAATAGATATCTCTTAGTGAGTTCGCGATCTCATTCAGGATTTTGGGCAACATATATTGTGCAGGGACTTAATCGCGTAAAAACTATTTATATTTTACCTCGACGTTTCGGCCGCGATGCAACGGCCGTGGTCACGAGAAGAGTGTGTATCGCGAAAGTTTGAGACAATGTATATATTGTGCAGTCCATGCACCGTGGATGTTGTTATATATGTCGGTAAAGAGTATGCCGGTGGTATATAATACTTACTTGGATGTTTCGTCCCCAGGTTCCGCTATGAGTGCGAGGGGCGGTCCGCGGGTTCGATTCCCGGCGTCAACAGCACGCCGGAGCGCAAAACCTTCCCCACAATCGAGGTCTGTGGGTACAAGGGCCGGTTTGTGGTGCTCGTCTCCTGCGTCACCAAGGACAAGCCTTACAAGTAAGTTATAGAGCTACAAACTGACATACGACCATCAGGTGGTTACATTCGTCTATCTATATTCGTCTGAACAACCTGCTCATAATGGCTTATTTTACGAAGTGTGTTTTTGCTTCCTAAGGTCTTGTCATTACCCGCCAGTTTTGTAATATAGCGATCGCAAGTTATGTTTGTACCTACACAAACTGCAAGTTAATGTGTGTCGACGGAGCCGTGGTGGCCTAGTGGTTCGACCTTCCGCCCCTCATGCAGAGGGTCGGGGGTTCGATTCCGGCTCGCACCTCTAAGTTTACTTAGAGCCACTGAGCTTTTCGGTGAAGGAAAACATCGTGAGGAAACCTGCACGCATCTGCGAACCAATTTAAAGATGTGTGTGAAGTCCCCAATCCGCACTGGGCCCGCGTGGGGACTATAGCCCAAACCCCCTCGTGATGAGAGGAGGCCTGAGCCCAGCAGTGGGACGCAAATGGCTGTAGTAGTAGGAGCATCAATTCTATCGGGTAATGCAGTTTTTTTTCAACTGTCAGCACTTCACGGCTGTCGACGTTTGAAGGTTGTTGTTATTTTTCTGGCATTAAAAAAAAACAATAAAATATTTAATTGTTGTTTGTTGACATTCGTCGACATCGATCGACGACGTCAACAGCTCATAACTTGATTATACTGACTGACTGAGCGATATAAAAAAGAACTACACTCCGATGGAGTATTTCTCTTTTTATCGCTATAAAATGCATTCTTTTTATATCTAGGAAAAGTGCGCGTTTTTTTTATTATTATAATAGACGGGCAAACAGGCAGACGGCCCACCTGATGGAAAGCGGTTACCGCCGCCTATAGACATTTGTAACACCAGAGGCGTCACCAATGCGTTGCCGGTCCCGTAGATATTTAATGACACCCTTTCTAAACAACCTATGTATCAATCAAATCAAATCAATCAATATCGTCAAATGTCAAAATGTCCAATCCACACAGTACATATATTAGAAATGAATTGCCGTGCGTTAGTCTGCGTAAAAGTCGAGAACTGCTGGACCGATTTGTTAAAATCTTCTTTTATTTTGTTCCTCTTTGATTCAGGGAAGGTTTTGAAAGAGAAAAAAAAATTGAAAAACTTTGAGTAGCTAATAAAAAAATAACTTTATACGAGAATCGCCTAGGAGGAAATGAGATGTAGGGATCAAAGAACTGTTTTGTTTAATAGGACACTTCTAACCGGAGGATACTTCTAATGGAGATATCCATTTTTTTCTCCAGAGCGCACCCCCACAACCTGGTGGGGCGCGAGCCGATGTGCAGCAAAGGGGTGTGCACGGTGGAGCTCAATGGAGACACCTCGGTGGTGCAATTCAGCAATCTTGGGATCCAGTGTGTTAAGCGCAAGGACATCGCCGAGGCGCTGAGCACGCGCGAGAAAATGAAAATCGACCCCTTCAAGAGTAAGTCCAGCCAAATCTTACAAAATGAAAAGTAGAGTGTTTGACGCTAGTAAAAAGGACCCGTGACACCCTTACTATTAGCGTTCTCCCCACGCTCGAGATCAAGAATAGCCCGAGTGTAATTATTTTGTTTGATAATCAACAATGTACTATTCCATATCTCTGATAACGTGTAAGTTACTATTGCTTATATATCAAGTAATAGTTGGAATCGTCTCAAATCCTAAAGCAACGGTTAATAACTGAACTTAATTCTAGATTTCAAGTAGTATTTCAACTGTACAATGCGACATTTATAGCCCACACTAGACCGTGAAAACGTAAATCTATCGGCCTTTAAATCTTACATTCCGACGGTCTGCCGCGGCGCGCTCGTCACATTTATTCACTGCAGTTGAAGTAAACTTGGATAACTACCTGAAACTAACTCTGTCTGTCTGTTACCTCTTCACGGTCAAACCGCTGGACCGATTGAAATGAAATTTGCCATTTTTTTATTTTATTTTTTATTATTATTTATTTATTTTATTATAGAAGAATACAAAAACTTAAACTAGAAAAAGTGTCCCACAAAACAGTTTACTCGGTTTGACTGTGGGATCGATCAGTCTCTACTCTCTTTACAAACAAGTAGGTAAGTACTGAGGTAATAATTACTAAATAAGATTAATCAGGTAATTATGTAGTTTTCTACCAAACTTAACTTTACTAGCCTCCTGCCTGATGTCTGAGGGCAGGTTGTTGAGTATGTAGGGTAGGCGTTTCCGTAGACACCTATCGCCGTAGTAATTGGTAACTCTCGGCACAACATACTTGCCCGCAGACACCGACCTGGTGTCACAAACATCGTTGCGGTGTAATTGGGTAAACTCCTGACATCCGTGATTGTTAAGCGCTAACAAATACTTAACTTTAAGGCTCACTGGGAGAACATTACAAATTTTAAACAAATTTCTATAATCTTTTTTATTTTTATCTTTAGTTTTGTTACTAACTAACAGCTTTAGGAATCTAATTTGCAAATGGATATAGCTGGAATATAGCTGGAATATAGCTGGAATATAGCTGGAATATAGCTGGAATATAGCTGGAATCCCGGGGAAGGACATTGGCTACTTTTTATCTCGAAAAAAGCATAGTGCCCGCGGGAACGCGATATGGATTCCACGCAGGTGAAACCGCGGGCAGAAGCTAGTAGAGAGATAATTACAACTAAAGCAGCCGAAGGCTCATAGGATACGATACGACTATAAATCAGCTTTTTATTCGGCTACAGTTTCCAAACATTACTATATAAATACATAAGTAACTCTGAAGTCTTTGAAATTGACACCAAAATCATCTACGTGCCAGCAAATTTTGAGGAGTTTCTCATGGCTCCCATCATCAGGACTGAACCAAATTAATATGGGACCAACATGGAAGTACCACCTTTCGAAAAAAAAAAGAATAATCGAAATCGGTTCACGTTTACTATTTATATTTGGTGAACATACATTATAAAAAAAAGATTCTGATGAATTGAGAACCTTCTCCTTTTTGTCGGTTAAAAAGGGACGATATACTGCTTTCAGTCGTCCTCTATTAATCCTCTAATCGGTCCTCTATTATGGAACAATTTTACCCATTTCCCCGATCTTCCCCTGGGATTACGGGTTATCCGTTCCCGCCGCCGTCGCCCGGTTGAATTTTCCCGTAGCCTTGTAGATATCCATTATCTTCTCAATCGTTAGGTCTTGTAGAATATCATCCTCTATTCTTTATTTCAGTCTTAAAATACTATTTATATTTCACGAGCAAAGTTAAGACTAACCAGATTCGATCGACTTTGTGAATGTGAACAAACGTCTATGCGTGGTTTATGTTTATGACCCATTTTGCTGAGCTATTTGGCACGCGCGCGGTCCTTCTAAAATACGCTTCGTTAATTGAGGGAAACAATGTTGCATCTTATTAATACTGTAAAGCTGAAAGTTCGTGTGTTTGAAAAAGAAAAATACGATTTATTGCCACAGAAAAAAAAAACTTTAAAATAAAAATAAAGTAAAATAAATAAAAGAAAAACTAGTGTAGGTACAATAGTGGCAATAGGCTCAGGTCTCAGCGGTTTGGCTGCTTGTTACTCAATCAAGCTGAAGCGGCTGAACGGATTTAGATGAAATTTGGTACATAGAGAATTTACAGCCTGGATTAACATATAGTATACTTTTTATTCCGGAAATTATCGTTCTAGGGGGGAAAAGGGGGTTGTAAATTTAGTATGATATTGAAATCCCTTGCTGACGGAAGTCGCATGTGAAAGCTAGCTCTGTCTATAATAATTGTATACTCGTCTTTTCTTCAAGTGTATTTTATTCATATTTATCAGACCTAGTTTCTAGAGTACTCTATCCTATAAAACCGAATTGGAGTATTTAGATAGACTACGTATACTCTATTTATTTATATATTTTACAGAAAACCAACAGCCGTATTTTTAAACAAAATTAGAAGTGATAATTTTATATGTATGTTTGACATGTGAATTTGAGAACTTATTCGTGACTTGTATCCAATTAGAATCTAATCTAATAAAGTAATACAGACGTAGTGACAAAACCGCACGCATCTGCGAATTAATTCGAAGATGTGTGTGAAATCCCCAATCCGCACTGGGCCCGCTATAGCCCAAACCCTCTCGTGATGAGAGGAGGCCTGAGCCCAGCAGTGGGACGTAAATAGGCTATAGTAGTAGTAGTAGTAGTAGTAGTAGTAGTAGTAGATGTAGTGAGTAAATCTATGTCGTAAATTTCATATTAAACTTCGTGTATTATTTTAGAGCTATAACCCGTGGATTGGCCCAGTATTCAATTATGATAAAAGTCATCAACTTTTACGACTTTGATGGCTTTCATATCGTTTAATACTAAATTATATCCGTTTTGAAACGATCTCGCATCAAAAATAGCTTATATGTACTGTTTAATATTCAAAACCAATGTAATCTCCGAGCAAATTAAGCGAAGTTAGATCATAGTTGGGAATAAGGCATCTGTGACGTCACGGGGCCGGGAATAGACCGACGCAAATACATCTTGCGGCTCCAGCCGTGCCGGCCGTTATCGGCCTTATTAACTACATACATCATGCGCGTAACGAGTGTTGGCTTTTCCGAAAACTGTTATTCGGCAGCTGTCAATAGTTTCGAATTCTTTGCCGGATAATAATATGAATCGAAACCAAGGTTCATGTAAATATTGTCCAGTTTGTGCCGTTTCTGATGTAGTCCTGTATAAAATACAAGTAGCCGTTTAACTAGATAAATTAGAATTGGGCTGCCGAGATTTGCTCCGGTGGAAAACACAATAACAGGGACGACGACAGGGTGAAGAAATCGAAATTCTAATTAGTCCTTCAGTCTGGTAATAAAAAATATTAGACACGTATTTTTTGTTTTATCAAATTAACAAAGAATGACCAAGTTAAAACGCATTAAAGTTGGAGAGTGGGAGCTAACTACGTCACCGTTACGTATAAATCGTACCTAACCGTGACGTCACGCGACTCGCTCAATATATCTCCGTATAAGTTTGATTACGTGAAAAAAGAAAAAATACGTGTCCAATACTTTTCAATAATCTTCCTGATAGACTAAGGAAAAAAAAGTTGTCGTCATCCCTATTATCAACCCGAACAGCAGGGCTAGTGTCAGGTATGTGACCCTTAGGTAGATAGATTGCTGTGCTCTTGACTTTATGACCTTGTCTAGTCTAGTAGTCTTGATAAATTTTACACCCGTCGCCACGTAAGGAAATGAGTAAACTACAAAGAAATCTCAGAATACTTATAAAATTAAATTTATGAGCAGATTATAGTACTAATGGGATATCATATACTGGCGTAAATTATCTCAGGTCAAAGCAAACATTAATTTGATTTAATGAAAATGTGTAGGTGTAGAGTACACCCACGTCACAGAATATTCAATAGTACTACGTACAGAATGGCCACGGGAATCACCCACCTGAATCTAGCCCGCGCGCACCTCGCGCTCAACTCGCCTTTACCGTCATTTGTTTCATCCGGAGATGGAGAGTGAATTGTTGGCCCGCGTCAATACGCGGGCCAACAATTCTGATTCTGATTTTTGTGTGTACCAATGTACACACACATTTACAAGTGTACAGACGTCCTCGCACGCAAACATTGACATTTCATTCGAATTGTGTTCGAAATCGTGCTTTTATAGGCCGTCCGCCGTGTGCCCACGTTCACGTTTATATAGTGTAACTAGCTTCTGTCTGCGACTTTTTCCCAGTGGAATTCGGTTATAGCGTTCCCGCGGGGACTAAGCGTTTTTCCGGGATAAATTTCAATTTAGTCAGTGATAGACTTTTTCGAAACCAGCAATGTACGTATGACTACTACTGACTTGAATACACTTACCCTAAGAGTAGCCTGTGTCCTTCTCTGGGACTCGATTATATGCGTGCGTCACTCGTATTGAAATCGGTCGTAATCAGCATCGCAAACGGATGGTCAAACACAATGCCGCTGCCATCTAAGCACGCCCTGAATTTATTTTCTTGCGCGGATGTTTTTATTTTTTCGATAACTCCCGAGATGTTCATTTAAATTGCATCGTGTAAAGGGCAATCATAAAAGGCATGCTTAAGGTAACTATCGTATTTAAAATGATAAGGATTAATAGATAGATAGATAGATATTTATTTCATCAATATAAAATTACATTATAATTTGAGTACATTTTAAAATATATTAATTCACATTGAGATCGTCAAAACAGATACAAATACAACCATAATAAAAACTCGTAATACCTAGGTTAAGCTTTAAACTGCTGAACCCGTCCATCTCTAGCGGTTTTACAAAACCACAGATCCAGACACCACATACGTCAATCTTATAACATCCTCCTCTTTGCGTAGGATTTAAAAAAGTAGACGTTAGAAAGTGCAAGTAGTGTATTGTTTCATGCCGGCGGGTAGATTAACTCTCCTGTTGTATGTGATATATACGTGACTCACTGCGCCATGCGATCGACACGCTCTCTTTTATTGTATCGGTTATTCACGGCCATCTAATTACCGTAGTCGAAATAGCACAAGCTTACTTGACTACTCTACATAACCGGTGAAAATTATATTCACTTTACTGAATAACGGTGATCACTGAATTTTGTCTTTTACGTAAAGGATTTAGCTATCGGAATAGAGAAACTACACCACACCTGTTTGCCAAAATCTGTTTCAGCTTTGGGTTTATGCTACATTTTGGGGTTAATGCTAAACGTCAATGTCGTCATGTCTCGCTCGACGAAGGCCTTGAAACATAACTATCCATTTAAGGTAAACAATATCCTAAACAACCCTTTTGCTTACAGCGGGCTTCAGTCACAAAACGCAACCGCAAACAATCGACCTGAACGCTGTACGACTATGTTTCCAAGTGTACATCCCAAATTACACAAAGATGCATGCGCTGCAGCCGGTCGTGTCCGAAGTCATCTATGACAAGAAGGCCATGTGCGAGCTGCAGATCAACCGCATCAGCAGCTGCGCCGGGCCCGTCCGCGGCGGCGCCGAGCTCATCCTGCTGTGCGAGAAGGTCGGTGACACAGCCCACAGCCGGCATCGGCCCGTCGAGATCTACGACCAGCCATGTGCGAGCTGCAGATCAACCGCATCAGCAGCTGCGCCGGGCCCGTCCGCGGCGGCGCTGAGCTCATCCTGCTGTGCGAGAAGGTCGGTGACACAGCCCACAGCCGGCATCGGCCCGTCGAGATCTACGACCAGCCATGTGCGAGCTGCAGATCAACCGCATCAGCAGCTGCGCCGGGCCCGTCCGCGGCGGCGCTGAGCTCATCCTGCTGTGCGAGAAGGTCGGTGACACAGCCCACAGCCGGCATCGGCCCGTCGAGATCTACGACCAGCCATGTGCGAGCTGCAGATCAACCGCATCAGCAGCTGCGCCGAGCCCGTCCGCGGCGGCGCCGAGCTCATCCTGCTGTGCGAGAAGGTCGGTGACACAGCCCACAGCCGGCATCGGCCCGTAGAGATCTACGACCAGCCATGTGCGAGCTGCAGATCAACCGCATCAGCAGCTGCGCCGGGCCCGTCCGCGGCGGCGCCGAGCTCATCCTGCTGTGCGAGAAGGTCGGTGACACAGCCCATAGCCGGCATCGGCCCGTCGAGATCTACGACCAGCCATGTGCGAGCTGCAGATCAACCGCATCAGCAGCTGCGCCGAGCCCGTCCGCGGCGGCGCCGAGCTCATCCTGCTGTGCGAGAAGGTCGGTGACACAGCCCATAGCCGGCATCGGCCCGTAGAGATCTACGACCAGCCATGTGCGAGCTGCAGATCAACCGCATCAGCAGCTGCGCTGGGCCCGTCCGCGGCGGCGCCGAGCTGATCCTGCTGTGCGAGAAGGTCGGTGACACAGCCCACAGCCGGCATTGGCCCGACATAATCTATGACCAGCCATGTGCGAGCTGCAGACAATCGGTTGATCTGCAGCTCGCACATGGCCTTCTTGTCGTAGATTACGTCGGCCACGAACGGCTGCAGCGCCTGCATCTTTGTGTTGTTCCTTGGGATGTACACTTGGAAGCATAGTCGTACAGCGTTCAGGTCGATTGCTTGCGGTTGCGTTTTGTGACTGAAGCCCGCTGTAAGCAAAAGGGTTGTTTAGGATATTGTTTACCTTAAATGGATAGTTATGTTTCAAGGCCTTCATCGAGCGAGACATGACGACATTGACGTTTAGCATTAACCCCAAAAAGTAGCAAAAACCCAAAGCTGAACCATGATTTTGGCAAACAGGTGTGGTGTAGTTTCTCTATTTCGATAGCTGAATCATTTATGTAAAAGCCAGAATTCAGTGATCACCGTTATTCAGTAAAATGAATATAATTTTCACCAGCTATGTTGAGTAGTAAAGTAAACTTGTGCTATTTCGACTACGAAAATTAGATGACCGTAAATAACCGATGCAATAAAAGAGAGCGTGTCGATCGCATGGCGCAGTGAGTCACGTATCTATCACATACAACAAGAGAGTTAATCTACCCGCCTGCATGATACTATACACTGCTTGCACTTTCTAACGTCTACTTTTTAAAATCCTACGCAAAGAGGAGGGTGTTATAAGATTGACGTATGTGGTGCCTGGATCTGTGGTTTTGTAAAACCGCTAGAGAGGGACCGGTTCAGCAGTTTAAAGCTTAACCTGACCAGCTCGTGGCTGTCATCGTTGACTTGGTCAGATCTTGGTCAGTTCTTGTGGCTGAAACACGGCTGTAAGTTTTTTGCCTACTGTTGTTTATTCAAGAAGTCATTCTTCTCATTTACGTAGTCGGCCATCGTTACCTAAGAACACTCGTAATGTAGAAAAATAATTGTCTTTCAGAGCGATTCCATAGTAATTAATAATTGTATCACTATGTCCACTAACAATATGATTTATGATATATAGTTGTGTTAGGTACGACTTTCTGATGACAAATTCAAGTAATCGTATTTATAGTCACGGAAGAAAGGAATCGTTAATACATACGTATTTCTGCTTTTTTTCCATGTCGATGGTATAGGCAAATGAGCGCACAGCCCACCTGATGTTAAGATATCACTGCGGCATGGGCAAAGGATTTCGGTGTACATGGGTACACCGAAATCCTTTGATCCCCCATTAAGAAACCATACTTAAGATCTCGAATGCGTTGCCTACCCTGAGGCCTAAGATGGAATGCCTCTGTGCCAGAAATTTCACCGGCTGCCTTAACCGCCTACCGGAATATAACAGTGCGAGCACTGCTATTTGGCGGTAGGCTAGCGGGGAAAGACGGTGGTACCTCCCCGGACGGACCTACGAGGGGCGGCTGAAAAGTAATCTACCTAACAATGAAACAAAATACTGTCGTGGCTACTTTTTTTTTCTATTCTAGTCCCCTGCTAATAAAATGCACTTATTACATTTTTCAAATATTGAATTTAAACCATTAAAAAAAATCTTTCGGTTTGTCGTCAAAAACGTCAGTAACCGCAGCCTTCATTTCGTCATCGGTCATAAACCTTCGTCCCCTGAGGTCTTTCTTGAGAAGTCTAAACAGAAAATAGTCACAGGGGACTAGATCTGGACTATAAGGGGGGTGGTCAATGGTTTCGAAGCCATGGTCTTCAATTGCTAGCTTCGTTGTGCGGGCGGTATGCACTGGTGCGTTATCGTTCAAAATCAGAATTCCTTTGCTTAGTTTACCTCGCCGTTTTTCTTTTATTGTCTCTCTTAGTTGATATAGTAAGTTTGAGTAATAATCAGCATTCATTGTAGTTTTCTTCGGTAAATAATCTATGAGCAAAATCCCTTCTGTGTCCCAAAAGATTGTAGCCATAAGTTTACCTGCCGATGGACAGACCTTGAATTTCCAAAGCGGCTTGTCATCCTTAAATTTCCACTGTAACGACTCTTGCTTACTTTCCGGATCCCATTGTCGAATCCAAGTCTCATCACATGTTACAATTCTAGAATTTATTTCTTCCTCTTTCCCTCGACTCATGTCCAAAAACTCTTCGCAACATTTGACACGCCTCTCCATGTCACCTTGGACATGTTCAAATGCTCATGAATTATTTCATTGACTCGCTCTTTACTGATGCCCACATCTCTAGCTATCTCCCACTGCTTCACTCGTCGGTCCTCTAATATAATTTTTTTCACCCTGGCTACATTTTCATCGGTGACGGCCGAAACTGGTCTTCCGCTACGAGGATCATCTTCCAGGCTCTCACGACCTAACTTAGACTGCTTTGACCAAAACTTTATAACAAATTCGGAAGAACACGAACTGCCAAACACACGTAACATACGCTGTCTGATCTCCGAAGGCGTATTCCCTTCTTTTGTCAAAAACTCAATCACCGCACGCTGCTCGATTTTATCCATTTTCACTTTTTCTACCGACATGTTCGAAACAATTGTAGGAGACAAATAAACGTGATGCAATAAACAAATGAATGTAATACATTTTGAAAATAGAATAACAAACGAATATAAATCCATACCAGCCAGCATTATTTTTGTATATATTTCTGACCAAGGAGATTACTTATCAGCCGCCCCTCGTAGCACTAGGCCCTATCACTAGCAAAAGCTGCTTGGATACATACATTGGAATCGTATTCAAAATTTCAAACAGTGGACAAGTGTTGGCTAACCCTTCGCCTTTCTTTATCTTACTAATATAATAAAGCTGAAAGCTACAAACATTCTAAATTCCTTTGCCATGTAGTAAAATTCTCTTCTATTCCATTCGATTCGATGCGCCTGGTGGGAATCGTCCCTTGGAAAGTGCAAGCAGTGTATTGTATCATGCCGGCGGGTAGATTAACTCTCTTGTTGTATGTGATAGATACGTGACTCACTGCGCCATGCGATCGACACGCTCTATTTTTAACCGACTTCAAAAAAAGGAGGAGGTTCTCAATTCGTCGGAATCTTTTTTTAATTTTTTGTATGTTCACCAAAAATAAATAGTAAACGTGAACTGATTTCGATGATTCTTTTTTGTTCGAAAGGTGGTACTTCCAAGTTGGTCCCATATTAATTTGGTTCAGTTCTGATGATGGGATCCATGAGAAAATGAGGGAACTCCTCTAAACTTGATAGCACGTAGATGATTTTGGTGTCTTCAGAAAATAAAAACTGCGATGTCAATGTCAAGTTCACTATATGATTATCACTTCTTTGGGTCGGTTCACTTGACACCGACTTCGTAGTCTGTCGGAGTTTGAAGGCGGTTTTTATTTTTTTATATTGCATCCGGTTATTCACGACCGTTTAATTACCGTAGTCGAAATAGCACTATGTTACTTTACTACTAAACATAACGGGTGAAAATGATATTCATTTTACTGAATAACGATGATCACTGAATTTTTGGCTTTTACATAATGATTTAGCTATCGGAATAGAGAAACTACACCACACCTTTTTGCCAAAATCTGTTTCAGCTTTGGGTTTTTGCTACATTTTGGGGTTAATGCTAAAAGTCAATATCGTCATGTCTCGCTCGATGAAGTCCTTGAAACATAACTATCCATTTAAGGTAAACAATATCCTAAACAACCCTTTTGCTTACAGCGGGCTTCAGTCACAAGACGCAACCGCAAACAATCGACCTGAACGCGGTGCGACTATGCTTCCAAGTGTACATCCCGGGGAACAACACACAGAAGATCAAGCAGGCGCTGCCGCCCGTCGTATCCGACGTCATCTACGACAAGAAGGCCATGTGCGAGCTGCAGATCAACCGCATCAGCAGCTGCGCCGGGCCCGTCCGCGGCGGCGCCGAGCTCATCCTGCTGTGCGAGAAGGTCGGTGACACAGCCCACAGCCGGCATCGGCCCGTAGATATCTGCAGACAACCACATCAGCAGCAAACCCTCACAAACTCGAGCCCGCCGAAAAATAGCCCGGCTAAGCGTCACCTGGGCACATAGCGGCTAGATGCCGCGCGTCGCAAAGAGCAACACAGTTTTATCGTTTCCAGCGTTTGCTCTTACGCTGGGATAGTTCTTATTCTCTTATATTTTCGAATAGAACTATTTATGTAATTTGTAGATTTTACTTTGACTACGGTATACATTTCAATGTTAATGGTCTAGACCGGGCTCCAGTATCTTCGGGGCTCTAGAGTGTTGACCATTTGCATCAAGCGGGCAATCTACCTGGTTGATGCTCTTTCCAAAAAAAAGGGGATGCTAAAGAATCGGTTTGAAATCATAGTACTCCTAGGCTAGGTTTTATTTTTACGATAACACCAGGTGTTGAACAAGTTGTAGAGCCTCCGTAAGTGCAGCAACATCCTTGTTTAACCCAGAGGTTATGGTTCGCAGGTGACTCGAGAGGACATCGAGGTGGTGTTCAGCCAGAAGCTAGACGATGGAAGGATGTGGGAGAGCTGTGCCAATATACTGCTGGTCCACAAACAGGTTGCCATCGCCTTCCACTCGCCGCCGTACCGCGACCAGAGCCACGATAACGTCAAGGTCAGTCTCGACAAGTTTAGGCGCTTCTTCTCAAGCAATGGGTCTAGGAAGCGCTGGTAAATTCTTTTTCTGACGTGTAAAAGTGTGGCCAATTTGCTGAATAAATGATTGAATTTGAATTAGATCTAAGCCTAACTAGACAGGGTTATTGCCACTAACAGACTCATCAGCGTAATATCTGTTCGTTGAGCTTCCATTCCATATACTGGGTCAAGAATCGATAGCTATACAAACGTAATTTTCTCTAAGTGATAAAATTTACGACCACTGCTAAGTTGACTGACGGTTTGAATCAACTTACGCTAAGTCTGGGTTGCATCGAAAAAGTTAACGTCCTTAAATCAGGTGTCAGCTGTCATCAATTATTGGCCATAGGAAGCTGATGTTTGGCGTATAGGTTCCTTGGGAGTGTAGGGGAGCACTAAGAGAGGATTTCCCGAAATGTCCACGGGAAATTTTATTTCAAAAGCTAATTCCTATCTTAATATTTTCTTTATTAATTGACAGTTAACTCAAATTGATCCCAATGTTCGTTTACAGGTTCAAATCTACCTCCGGCGCATCTCTGACAAGGCGTGCAGCGCCCCAGTGGATTACGAGTACATCCCAGACTACGCAGGTATCCGCCGCAAGCCGCTGCCCGATCTAGGGGCTTTGGCCGTCCTACTGACTCACACCGATACCGACCCCACTGACGACCAGCCCGACCAACCAGACCCCACCGTCAGCTCCACTAGCGACCCCGAATCCGCCCCCACAGACGTCAACGGAAACATACCCGACAACAAATCCCTAGACGATCTACTAGACCAAGTAGCGGAGCTAGATGAGATCTACACGGAAAATCGCACGCGCCTAGAGAACGCTACCGCCGCTGAATCGGAGGATCTAGAGGATTTCAACGATGCAGGCACTTACACCAGCCTCCAACTCGCCTTTAAAAACCCCGTTCCCATCTCCGAACCTGAACCTTACGAGGACGTCCAAGTACATACCTATCGCGGACCCATAATCGAATTCGCTCCCCTCAAAAGAGACACAGATGATGCCCCACCGCTACCCCCGAAACGCGTCCGCAAAACTCCCTCCGTAGAAGGCTTCAAAACGTCCCAGACCTCAGTGAATAGCTTCCTGAAACCCGGCCGCCAATTGCCTATAATTAGGAACAACAGTCGCACAGAGCTGTCGGTCGCTAGGAGCGAACCCGCTTTACCCCCAGCGCCTAAGAAACGCTCATTCCTCTCCCGCTTTTTCCGACGAAGGGAGAAATCCCCCGCGCCCAGCGTCAAATCTGAAGGGAAAGCCGCTAAAAAGTCGAAACCGGTCGGTCGGTCCGTTAGCAGCGTTTCCGGACAACGCCCTTCCAAATTTAAATCGTCAGTCTCCCATACGTCCCTAAAAGACAACGCATCTGGAACCGGTCTTAGCTACGCCGACAGTATCACCCATATCTCTCTCCATGGAGATGAGAATGAGAAGGAAAAATCCAACTCTCAAACTCGTCTGTCCCGTCCGTCTAGCTTGGCCCCCTTACCGCCAACAGATGGCGACACTATCCTCGTGGCCGAGAGCGTATTGGCTCTAGACGCTTCTCAATTCAAAAAGCTCCAAGACGACCTCGATCTTACGGACGCTGAGCACTATGCCCTCTATATGGCGGTCGCGCCTCACGCCACCGTTTCCGAATTCGACGAAACTAGCTGCTACTACTCGCCGATAGATGGCAGCAAATATCAAAATTAAAAGTGTAATATTCGCGGAGGCTTAGAGCCTATAGGCATTCAGTCTAGTCCGCATTTGCAATCTTTTGAGACCACTTACCATCAGGTGGTCCGTGTACTCGGTTGCCAATCAATGCCATAAAAAAGGCTTAGCGCAATTGGATAAAAAGCTAGTTTGATTCGCGTCAGATGCATGTATTTTGTTTGCATTTTCTTTAATGCCCGTTGTCTCACAGCGGTTTTAGTCAAAAAATAGTGATAAATTAGTTTGGTTGCTTGATACAACCTAATGAATAACTATCTTCCCAATCTAAAGCAATTAGGTTGATGCTAACAAATATACAATCTTTCTTAGATATAATTATTTGAAGTAATTTACGAGTTATAACCCTCTCGAAATTACTATTTTACTACTGCAACGGCAAGTTACTTAACTATAAAACAAAACTAATCCACGCAATACTAGTTCATAGCCAAAATTTTCTAGTACTTTTTAACATAGAAACAAATAATATTAGATAAGTCGACCCGCTCTCTATTAGCTGATCTGAGATAAATAATAAGGCGTGATTGATTAAATGTGCTGTTAGCAAAGATAAGTTTAGAAAAATAAGGCAGCTAATATAACGTAGTCTGAAAAAAGTCGTGGCCGAAGTGATTACTTAATTCGAAGTCAATGCCAACATTAAGTAATTATTAATATTAAAATTTTCAGATACTGAAATTTGATTTCTGCTGGTTAAATATTACATATCATCATCTATAATCGATTTGCTGATTCGAGATCAAAATCTACATCAAATTAGTTGAGTTTCTTGAGAGAGCAAGAAAATATAATAAATTTGCTTATTTAAAACGTACTTTTAAGAATACAAAGAAGTACTCAAATCATCGCAGCGTGTGATTTTTAAAATAGAAATATTCCTACGTAAAATAAATTTATTTTAGGCCACCGGTTTTGATCTTGAATTAGCAAACTGACTATAGGTACACCCACGTCACTTTTTTTTTGGTGTCACTTACTGATTTAAATTGAAACCAAAAAGTTGCTCTACGGTAGCTACGTGGTTTGTCTCTTTCCTTGCATCTTCTACATATTTGAATAGCAAGAGACAAATGCAATACATGAATAAATGCTATATAGTTTTCCCCTATGTTTTATGTCACGGCGTTAATTGCAATGACCTATATTGCATGATACTAGTTGATAAGTATTATAGCTAATTTATTTAATGTGTGTGTTGATATTAATTTCCTACTTACTGTGTTCTAGATTCGGATTATTTGCGTAATAAAAAACGGAAGATGGCTCACATCGAGTCGTACCTGCAAACCGCGTACAAGCAGGACCGTAAGTTCCGTTTTGTTGTTATTATGTTGGTTTCACAGGGCATTGGGTAGTTTCCTTAAAAATATATACTTGATTTTAAATTTTGTCGCCGTCAAAAGCTACTTTTGCTGACGCGTGTAAGGCTCTTATTGGTGCTGTCGAAGATATTGAAAACTTGGCTTTTAGAGGAGGAGTAAACCACTCCGAAAGTTGGCAACGTCGCAAATAGTTGTCAAATATTTCGCTGTTTTCATTAATTTCTGAATATTACTGAATGAAAACATGAATTATCGCTCTATGGTTAAATAAAACATTTAGTATGGATTGCAACAATTATCATAGGCACACGAAATTTTTAGGATTATGGAAGTACTATCTTCTGAAAACTTTCCATCGCATTTTCCATGCATTTTAATGTAATCTTATCATTTGAACGCCTAACCAACAAATATAAAACGAGAGGCGTCATTCAACCATAGAATGATAACTTCTTTTTTAATTCAGTAATATTGAGAAATTAATAAAAACAGCGAAACATTTGACAGCTATATGCGACGTTGCCAACTATCGGGATAAACACTCTTAATGCAGCTATTATCCACCGAGTCATAGTAATGCGTCATTCGTTGCCAGTGTTGCAAATACGTGCATTTTCGTACTTAAATGATAGGACCACTAATTTCATAGGAAACTACCCAATTAGAACACTATACTTAGCACAATGGTGGAGGGAAGGGATTCTTCAGTTCTAACGTAATGGAGACAAGTGTATTGACATTTTGAACGAATATATTATAACGAATAACATTAACGTTTGGGTTGTACTGGGATGGGTTTACTTACATCTGTAAGTAATATATAGCTTATAGGTAACAAATGTCTAAAAATTCGTGTATTTTGTCTGTCTTTGGCTAGTATATATTATAATTATTATTGTTATAAAAATGTACTTTTCGAATTACTTTTTTTTGATAGAAATGTTTTTACTTAGTACATTTTTATATAGATATGGATTTACACATACCTAATATGTACAACAATGGTGGTGGTGTTACTAACTCATAAACTGTATTTTACGTATTTATTTTACTAGTTATTATCTTTGTATTTATTTGTTGGTATTGTTCGTTTTTAATTTTATTGTAATGTTTTATTCATTCGTGTTAATGTTTGGGTTCCCGGATGAAAATTCGGCGTCTAGTTTTTGGGATATTTTCATGTTATGTTTGTCCATTTTAATAAAGGCACTTGTTTAAATTACTTAATTTATTTTAAACGTTGAACTTCGTGATGTTTTTATTTTAATCGTTTTTTTATTTGTTTGCCCGGTCTCGTACGGAAACACGTTCTTATCTTTTTGACTTGATGAGATTACAATGCTGCTTGTGTTTTGTCATTTCCACACCAGCCAGCTAAAAAATCTGTATGAGACCAACTTATCGGTGTTCTATGCCTAAAAGGAAATGAACCCCAGTGTTTAGAGCTAAGAGCCACTATGACCGCATAGTGTTGCACTCTACAGTTCAGTGTTGCCAGTGTCAAGTACAAAAACTATCTAAATATAAATACACATTATTTTAAGCTAATTTGAATGTGTTCTGTACTAAAGAATATAATTCCAGAAATTATCTTGTAAAATAGACGTCATAACAGTAAAACTCCAATACCATTAAGCTATACAAATAGCTATAAAAAGTAAATAAAATAAATATATTTTTTGTATGCAAAGTAATTGGTTAAAACATATCAAGAAATTAGAAAGCTTTATTGAAAATTGTTATAAATTGGAGTTATACTGTGTTTGCAAATTTTAAATGTCTGTTATCGGCATAATACCTATATTTACGAAGATTGCAACGTTGCATTTGCAACGAAGTTGTAACATACATTTCACGTTATGTTATAGGTAAAAAAACTTAAGTAACTCACCTGGTGTATGTAGTAACCTGTCTGTATACGAAAGTTGACGTTCCATATTTGAATTTTCCTCGAATTTTCATATCATTTTGGGACACAACTACATACAACAGGTGACTTACTTAAGTTTTTTACCTATACTTCACTTTAAGAGGCCTTCACTGATTCTTTGGCAACTAAAAGTTTGCTCGAATTTTCATTTGATCAATCGTACTTTGAAATTGTGTCATTTTAATTTGTATCATAATCATTGGATGGTTTATTATGTGGTCAGCTTGCGTGTAAGTCGATTCCTCGATACTTCACGTTTATTCCATTACAAACTTGCAATCGTTTAAATGTGAAATTGTTTCAGTACTATGTCTCACATGTTTTTATTTCTCGCACTATACATAGGTATATGTACGTAATCAGCCTGCGTATTACTACTACGTCGGCTATTAAAGATCGAACCTAGAACGTTCGACATTATTGATATGTCTGTAATTTTTTTTTATATTAACTGTATCGTTTAAATCCGAACATTTTGGAAGAATTTCATCTTTGATACTACATATATTTGGATCAGGCTGCAAGACTTTATAATGTGTTATATTTCTGAAATATGTATACTTTTTTATACACTTTTATAAATGTATTTTGGTACACAAGCTTGGTTGATGAGACCTATTAATATTATTGCTAATAATATCGTTGTTTTCTTTTTGTCAGAAAGTCAATTTCCTAAACGTTGAAAAGGTACGATGTAGTCTTGTGGCATGGTTGTGTGTGACCTTATTTTATTTTTAAACAAATCGTTACATATTGGGAATAAATAATAGGGATGACGACAGGGTGAAGAAATCGAAATTCTAATTAGTCCGTCACTCAGGTAATAAAAAAATATTGTACACGATTTTTTGTTTTATCAAATTAACAAAGAATGACTAAGTTAAAACGCATTAAAGTTGGAGAGTGGGGGCTAACTACGTCATCGTTAGGTATAAATCGTACCTATCCGTGACGTCACGCGACATTTCAACTCAATATATCTCCGTATAAGTTTCATTACGTGAAAAAAGAAAAATACGTGTCCAATACTTTACAATAATCTTCCTGATAGGCTAAGAAAAAAAAGTTCGTCATCCCTATTGTTTCAAAAAATTAAATGAAAATCAAGGAATAAATTTGACAGATGCGCTCACAGCATTGTTAACCTTAAAAGTTGAAAGTTTCCACTATGTAACAATTTTTCAAGTTGATTTAAAGTGGTTTTCTGTTAACATATTTAGTGTGAAGCTAGAATCATCACGTTCGACGTTTAAAATGCATGCGTTTTTTTTGTTTCATGTGTTGTAAATATTATTTTAAGTTGCTTTTTACCAAGGTCGGTAGCAAAACGATAAAAATGAATAAATAGTTGGCTGAAAAATATGTACCAAAATATTATACCAACAAGTAAATTGGTTTTAAATATATTTATATTTCTTATATTCGTTCTAATGACGAGAAAATTGATTTTTTTTGCAATGTTTTGACAGTAAGCATAGCATGATTGTACTTGTTTTTCTGAATTTAATTACTATAAGCTTGTAGTTGTTATTTTTATAAATTTATGAACGCGATACTGTGGAACAAATAACATTTATATCTCTTTTACTATATGCTACTTGTTCTGTAGTTATTATTAAAATCTTATTATTTCCGAGTGATTTCACAAGCGTTTCAACCGCCGCGAGTTCGCGGCCGCATTTTGTTCAATTTCCAGTAGCTAATCTCAGCTGGCATGTTTTTGTATTTTGTAGTAGTGATACCTAACGTCCGTCTAAATAAAAATATACGGAAATTCCATGTAAATCTGCTGGATAGGTATTGCCCAAAATGCGATTGCGGACGGCTGTTGAACTCTTCTTCTTATTTTTTTTTGTTTATTATTTAAATTGCTCGTTGTGATTAGTATAACCGATTAGATTACGGCAAGCATGTTAGCTAAGGAATATGTGGTGTGTAGCCTAACGGTAACGGAATTTGATGTTTCAAAGATCAAATTCCGTTACCGCTAGCTATACACGGTGGGTCAGAAAATATGGCAAATAAATAACCCACCGTATCGGCTATCGATTCTAAGTATATTGTATAGGTCTTTAATTTTTTTTAAATGTAAAAAAAAAAATTGTATATGGGATTGGTTGTGTGAGCGACGCCTGAATCCTATACAAAATATTTTTTTTTTACCAACTAGCCGATACTGTGGGTTAATTATTTGCCATATTTTCTGACCCACCATGTATATACATTAGCATTTTTTATACTTTCACTTACAATGGTTTTGGTTTTCAGGCTACGCCGAGTCGTCCATCAAGACGGAACCAAGTGGTGAGTCATTTATTTATTATCCATCATTCGCTTTAATCGGAAAGGAACCATTCTTGTCTTCATACATTTCTTTTCGTGTATTTCGTCGACTGTCCATTGTAACTCTAGGAAGTTTTGATATATCGTACATATTCCCCCCCAATTCTGTTACAACCTGTTGATTGTTGAACCTGTATTGTATAACATTAAACCATAGAAACCTATCAAACACCGACAGGCTAACGTGAAACGTGACAGCGCATGTCGTACGATGTACTTTTGACGTCACGTCCAGATGTGTCAAAAGTAGTGACTTTTCTTATGTAGTTACTATTTCCAATAATAAATAAATAAATACTATTAAATAAATACCAGAAACAAGTATATTATAAAGACTATCAATCTCCTTACATTACGGCGTACATCGGCAATACCCAGGAGGCGCTTAAAATGTTCCTACTTAGCCTGTACAGCGCCCCCTGGATATTGCTCATGGAGTTATAATTTTCGTACAAGCCTATTTTCACCTAGGCAGCGACATCTATTATCGCATTTAACACTTATTCCGAGTGGACGCTGATTAGTTGTCATTGTTGTGTTGTAAGGTTGTCATGTGGCGCCCGCGAACCGGGAGACGAGCTGTCGGTAGGCCTCCAACAAGATGGAGCGACGACCTCGTGAAGGTCGCGGGAAACCGGTGGAAGCAAGTAGCACAGGACCGGTCTGAGTGGCGAGCCTTGGGGGAGGCCTATGTCCAGCAGTGGACGTCTTTCGGCTGAAATGATGATGATGATGATGAAGGTTGTCATTCTTGGTTTACATTTTTTATGCTAATCTGTGGGTGTGTCCTCGTTCGACACAGATTCTGATTGCGAACTTTTTGCTACGAGCTTCTACCCGCGACTTCGTCTGCAGGGAATGTCTGAAGGGGCTCTTTTTCCAGGATACTTTTAAAACCTTTTCCGGGATTACGGGATTGCCGGGATTCCCGGGATTACGGGATTTGTGGCATTCCCGGGATTATGGGATTTGTGAGATTCCCGGGATTTCTATCCAAAGTCCTCTTCTGGGGTCCCTCTAATGAGTTTCCGAGATTTTTTCGGGATATCCCTTGATTTCCGGGATAATAGGTAGCCTATAGCTTATTCCAGTTTACAAACTGTCTCTTTGCCAAATTTCATGCAAATTAGTTGAGCCGTTATAGCGTGATTGAGCAACAAACATCCAAACACGCAAACTTTCACCTTTATTATATTAGTAAGATGAGGCCACAGTGTAGACTGCGAGTTTTCATTGCAGACGGAAGCTCACCAGCGGCTATGGGCAGCCCGCACTACCCTCACTACGCTGAGTCGGCCGACCCTCGGTACCAGGTACTTTGTCTTCCTTACTAATTTTCACTTAGTCTGTGTTGCTTCGGGAAGTTAAGGTACGTGAAATTCAACGTGAGCTGTCTTTAAAATAAATACAGAAACGTTATATTTTCCATACTAAAAACCGCGCCTTAAATTTACTGAGTGGGGAACCTTGAGGAGGCTTGTGTCCAGCAGTGGACGTCTTTCGGCTGAAACGATGAAACTTCTCGAAGCAACCCAGGCTTACTATTAAGATATTTGGAGTTAACAAAAAGGCGACGACGCAAAATACAGATACCAAAGTTCGAGAAACCCTAATATAGAGTCTTAATCAGTATTCCATTATTCGTATTGCGATCAGTATGTTTAGTACTTTTTTTATGGCAGTGGTTTAAAAACGAGCTCACAGGCCACCTGATGATAAGTGATCACCGGGTCCTATGGACATAACTTGGTTCATTAGCTAATCGGTCTTTACTACTATCAAGTCACATCCCGCACTGAATACTAGTTAACATTACTATTTATTCTCTAAAATAATTATTTATTTATTTTATTTTATTTATAAGGAAAGCAAACAGTAATAAGTGTCTTTCTTGTACACTTATTACTGTTTGCTTTCCTTATAAATAAAATAAAATAAATAAATAATTATTTTAGAGAATAAATAGTAATGTTAATATGAATCTTAATGGCCAGAACATAAACATTCACTTGTTTCCTAAACAGTTTCCACTGAAACATATATATGAAAAATAACTACACATCAACCTTAAAGTTTACAAGAGAAAAAGAAAGCAGAAAGTGTTACTAGTCAAATAGAACTACATACTAGTGACTCCCTACTTTAAATTAGTACTTACCTACTTATAAATAAGAAACAAAGTTGTCATACATACTAGTTTTAGTAATTCGTTTCATTTCATTTATTGCGTCAAATGTACAACAGATGTTACAAGCAAGTCTTAGTCATATATTATAATAGACATGTACATTTCACCCTGATAAGGGTATTGCAATTTAATTATAATAGTAATTAAGTTTAATTAAAGGTAGTATTACTTTATTTAGATATTTCAATAAGTTAATAACATAGTCAAGGTATTTGTTTAATTTTTCTAGTGTCAATATTCACATGCATAAATTCTAATTTCGTCAAAATAATAATAATAATTCTAAATTAAATAATAATGTTCAAAGGGATACATTGCAATATTTTTTTATAAATATGGTTTAATATAAAATGTGTTAATGTCTATGTAATTTTGTCGGTCATGAATTCTTCTATTGAATAATAGGCCTTCTTAATGAGCAGGTCTTTTAGTCTTTTTCGAAATAAGTGGCATTTTTCTTCTTGTGTTATGGTATTGGGTAGTTTGTTATAAATATTGATACATCGGTAATGTGGGCCGTTTCTATATATTTTTAATTTAACTTCTGGCGGTAGGTTTACTTTATTGTTTCTGCGTTCGCTTTTAACAAATTGTAAGAAATCAAGGTGTTTCTTTACAAAGACGGATATTTCCAATATATAGATGCACGGTAAAGTAAGTACGCCTTGTTCTATAAAGTGTCGCCTGCAGCTCTGTGGCTGGTGGATATTTACTATAATCCGTAGAGATTTTTACTGTTTTATAAATAAATCGTGGGCATCAGTGCTTCTTCTTAATTCACTAGGATGTAGACGTCAATTCGAGTACTTTTTTTTTGTACAGATGTCTATTTACATACATTATAAGATGAATAGTACATTATTGCAGAGGCCGCCAAGTAGCGCATTGCCGGACGAGTCAGTTAGAAGGCTGAGCGAAGCGAAGCCTTCTATTAGTACGAGTCCGGCAATCGCAATTGCGGCCGAGGTATATATAATGCTTTTCTCAAACAGCGAGGAAATACGTAAGGTCAGTTGGGGCAAGTGCGCCAGGATGGGGTAAGTGCGCCTAACATAAATATATCGAAACCTATAAATATTACTCAACTAGTAGTTGGCTAGTTACAAGGTATAGGGGCGAAATAAATTTAGGCGCACTTACTCCACATCAGTATTTACTACTTCCATGATCGTGGATGATTTGGCCATGGAAGTTGTACTTATTACCCCCATGGATTTGTCAGTTTCGGGGCAAGTGCGCCAGGATGGGTTAAGTGCGCCTAACATAAATATATCGAAACCTATAAATATTACTCAACTAGTAGTTGGCTGTTTACAAGGCATGGGGGCGAAGTAATTTAGGCGCACTTACCCCACATCAGTATTTACTACTTCCATGATCGTGGATGATTTGGCCATGGAAGTTGTACTTATTACCTCCATGGATTTGTCAGTTTCTAAAGGTGTCTCAAATAGCAAGCGAATTAAAAAAAACACACACGACAATAATGTTTTTGCTGGCCAAGGTCGGCAATGGACAGCCTCGCGTCTTCTTTTTTTGAAAGTAACACGAACATTTCCGAGCATGTTTGAGAAAATGTAATTTGATCCATAAATAACTGTATCTGTGTTGGGTGCAGGTCTGATTTTAAGGAAACACCGCAACTTATTTTTTTATAATGTACTGTATTCCACTTCCATACAATTTTAATATGAAAAAGCGCAAGCTCTCAGTTTGACAGCTTTCTTACAACTAACAAACTAAATCTAAAACTACCGTGTGTGTACGGTAACGTACAATCTGTATTTTTTTATTTTAATTTTTTCAGCAATGGATGCCAGACCAGAGCAGCCTGGCCGTGCCGGGGCCGAGTGCCTGCGGTCAAGACCGCGGGGGCTACTGGGGGCCCCACAACTACGGGCACACCTCGCCCATGCAGTCGCCTGGTCTCGCCCCCTCGCCGCTGCAGGTACCTATCAACAAATAAACTCTCTCTCTCTCTCGCACACATACACACGTGCACACACACACACACACACACACAAGTGCACATACACACACACACACACACTCACACACGTGCACATTCACACACTCTTAGAGATCTAAAAAAATGTATTTAAAAAGCACCACCAACACTCTCAACACATGTGTGCGTGCTGAGACAGCCATTAACTATGCGTTGAGAGTGTTGGTGGTGCTTTTTAAATAATAATAAAAAAATTGAAGAGTTTTGTAATGTGAAGGCGCGGGACTTTAGATAGTAGAAGACCTCTACGAACAGTCACACTCAACACAACAGACACTCTTTCAAACGCATCACGCACCGACAATCAACACACATCACTCCCACACTCAACATTCACACGCACTCACAATCAACACACTCGCCGCATCTCACTCAACAAACACATTATATTACTAAATAGATTCTCCCCGCGACTTCCTCCGCGTGGAATACGGTTATAGCGTTCCCGCGGGAAGTATGCGTTTTCCGGGTTAATATGTGTGCGGGTCATAGCAAGTTTTATGTAAATCGACCAAGCGGTTGAAACGTGAAGAGGTAACAGACATACAGAGTTACCTTCGTGTTACTTTCGTATTTATAATATTAGTATGGATTTCCAATTTAGATGTCACACGATTTCAAAACCAACTATTTATATTCGGCATCTTATTATTATTATTATTTTTATACCAATGGTATAGCCAAATGAGCGCACAGCCCACCTGATGGTAAGTGGTCACTGCGGCCCATGGACACCGAAATCCTATGATTCCCCATTAAGATACTATAAGATCTCGAATGCGTTGCCTAATGCCTACCCTGAGGCCTAAGATGGAATGCCTCTGTGCCAGAAATTTCACCGGCTGCCTTAACCCCCTACCGGAACACAACAGTGCGAGCGCTGCCATTTGGCGGCAGGTTAGCGGGGAAAGACGGTGGTACCACCCCGGACGGACCCAGCACCAGGTCCTACCACTAACAGAATCTTATACCTAGAATAATTAACTTCCAGGCAATGTCGCCAATGCAAGCAATGTCACCGGGACATCGACTCTCCCCCGGAGTGATGCAGCCCCTAGGAACCCTCTCACCAATGATGGGAGGCAATCTCGCGCCCTCCGTGTCGCCAATGCAGATGCACCAAACTTCACCAATGCATCAGGCGTCACCGATGCACCAACCCTCACCAATGCATCAACCCTCACCAATGCATCAGCCCTCACCAATGCATCAGCCCTCACCAATGCATCAACCCTCACCAATGCATCAGCCCTCACCAATGCATCAACCGTCGCAAATGATGCACGAGCCTCAAATGATGCCGATGCAAATTGTAAGTACTATTTTGAGAGATTCAGGGCGAGTTGATTCAAGCACAGTTGACGGACTCCTGCTCGTTAAAATATGTCCGCTTAGCTGTCATTCCATTTTGTCCCATAGTATAATATTAACCGTTAACGTTAACTTTAACGGACGGTTTGAATCTACCTACCATTATACAGACAAAGTAACTAGGATGGTACGGCGTAAGAAATATTCATCTGTTATTTGAGACAACCTAAGTTCAAATGATAGATAATGAGTAGGTATATTAATAAATTGCAAGGGTTGCCTAGATAAAACGGGTAATACAAACATAACGTAAAAAATACATATTTTTTAGGTCGATATATTCCTCAGGCCATATCTCTTTACTAAAAAGGTAGTGTAATTGTTAAAAAGGTTGTGGCTTTTTCGCGCGAGCAATTTGCCTCCAGGGTTGCTTCAGTCAAACAAGAATAGGGATGACGACATTTTTTTTTCCTTAGTCTATCAGGAAGATTATTGAAAAGTATTGGACACGTATTTTTTCTTTTTTCACGTAATCAAACTTATACGGAGATATATTGAGTTGAAGTTTTATTACCTGACTGACGGACTAATTAGAATTTCGATTTCTTCACCCTGTCGTCATCCCTATTGATTGGAAATTACATAGCTTCCTTTCACACACTTGGCGATGTCGGCAACGTCATAAATTTGGAAGCATGACCTAGATTGTCTTTCTTTATTCAGCTAAGAAAGGATTATGCGAAATTCCCACGGGAACGGGAAAAAAATGGAATTATACATTTTAATATTTCTGCGCATACGAAGTTGCGGAGAAAAGCTAGTGAAATATATGTTTTTATTTTTTATGTTCCTTTATATGAGAATCCATCAGCTTACATTAAAAATACAGAATAATTTTGCTATAACATTTTTGTAACGCCAATAACAGGTTTCTACATTAAATTATTATATAAGAAAGAGTACATTTAAAAGATTACAGTTATGTTTTAAAAAATGTGCATGTTTAATGTACATTTTTTTAAAATATCTTAACTAAGGTCGCGGAAAAACTGGTGAATTACCCTCCACCAGTTTTTCCGCGACCTTAGTTAAGAAAGATAAGCCAGCCTTGAGGGAGACCTATGTTCAGCAGTGGACGTCTTTCGGCTGAAATGATGATGATTTTAATTTATTTACCTCTAATATTTTTTCAGCAACCCTCACTGGACACCGGCGATTGCCTCAGCGGGCTAAACTCTGCCGATCTGTCCGGGATTATGGCCATGCTGGGGTCCGACCAGCAGCCGCCAGAGCTCAGCGACAGCATGCGCCAGCTGTCCACTAGCGACCTCGTGCAGTAGCCTACCGCTAGTGCTAGTAGTTCTAGTGCTACCACCGCCCGGCCGACCTCAGAGACCAGCAAGTAATGCTAGTGGCAGGACTCGACCAGCTGACCCCTAAATAATGCTAGTGATTGTACTCTGCAGGTAACGTCAGGTCCTTGTGTAATGCTCAACTAGAGATCTTCTACTGTCTAAAATCCCGCGCCTTCATATTTCAAAACGCTTCAATGTATTTAAAAAACACCACCAACACTTTCAACACATGTGTGCGTGCTGAGACAGCCATCAACTATGCGTTGAGAGTGTTGGTGGTGCTTTTTAATATGGGCAATAGCCTGAAATAAAGATATTATTGTACAGGGTGGAAAGATCGAATGCCACATGGATGGCAACTACCTTAAATATTGTAAATAGCACATTTTGTGTAAGGGAGACTTTCCTTTGTTTTTAAAAACAATAAATACTGCATTTAAGGATTTATGAAAAACACACGGGGCTCATTTTGAACAACTACTTTAGTTAGCAAGGTTTTAGTAAGGTTATTAAATGAATATTGTTTTATTTTGTGTTTACAATTTTCATGGCCTTCCGTTATTCTGATTGTATTTGTTATTTAGAGAAAAATGAACCTTATCAGTAACCCTTTCAATCTGCATCATAAAATACAGCACATTATTTTTTGTCACATTTGACCGGTTCGAGTCCCGACTGAGGCAAGCTATTTTTCATAAATCCTTAAATGCAGTATTTATTGTTTTTAAAAACAAAGGAAAGTCTCCCTTACACAAACTGTGCTATTTACAATATTTAAGGTAGTTGCCATCCATGTGGCATTCGATCTTTCCACCCTGTATATTATTAAATAATAATAATAAAAATTGAAGCGTTTTGAAATGTGAAGGCGCGGGACTTTATATAGTAGAAGGTCTCTACATAGTACTTGCCCTAGATGACGTCAAGACATGCCCGAGTAACGCTAGTCATAGTACGTCAGACGCCGCTATGCTAGTATCAGTAACTATCTTTCCGAAGTTAAGCTACGCCCGAGCGCTGCTAGTAATACTGGTGACAGGCCACGCTCCAGCAATGCTAGTGCTAGTACCTACTTGATTCTGCTAACGCTAGGCCACGCCCGAATAGTGCTAGTGATCTCGAAACAGTCCGACAGTGAACTAAAACAGTGAGTGTTAATTTCTAAGAAGCAAGTCTACAGTAGTCTAGGTACTGTGAAATATGAAAACCATGCTACAGTGATCTCGTTTAGCTGCTGTATCGATCTAAATACTGTGACGCCAACGTTGCGCAAGCGTTGATAAACTAAAGAAATTTTCTACACATATAAATCGTGCAGAACTATTTTAAGAGGGTTTATCGCAAAAGTTGGCAACGTCGCATATAGCTGTCAAATGTTTCGCTGTTTTTATTATTTTCTCAATATTACTGAATTAAAATGGAAGTTATCATTCTATGGTTGAATGACGCGTCTCGTTTTATATTTGTTGGTTAGTCGCTCAAATGATAAGAGCTTACATTAAAATGCATGGAAAATGCGATGGAAAGTTTTCAAAACATAGTACTTCCATAATCCTAAAAATTTCGTGTTCGTATGATAATTATTGCAATCCATACTTAATGTTTTATTCAACCATAGAGAGATAATTCATATTTTCATTCAGTAATATTCAGAAATTAAGGAAAGCAGTGAAATATTTGACAGCTATTTGCGACGCTGCCAACTTTCGGAGTAAACCCTTTTAAGATCAACTTTTTGTACATTTCGATAACCTTCTTTCAGATTAATTGTGTTTATCTTTTAAAACTTGTCTTAGGATGTAAGTGCAAAGAACAGAGAGAGAAAGATTCAACAATGTGCCTTGAAATGGTGCCCTCGTTTCCGTTACCATAAATTGTTTAAGCTAGATATTATTGGCAATAGATTATTAGTATGTGTTTCTAATACGTAGATACATTCTATTTTACTGGCTTAGAACAATATTTGAGCAAAATAGTATTCTCTTCCAAGCAATTATTCTAATTAGTGCATATTCTGTCCGTCCAAATCAAAAATACGTTCTTCGCAAACGAGTAATGTTATTATACATTTGTAAGTAAGAACACGAAATGTGATGTCTATTTATGAGCTTTACGTAAAAAAGTTATTTTTGATTGTCGTGTTATTGATGTCCAAACTGTATCCAATGTTTGACAATCGGGTGACGCACGAATTTATGCTATGAGTGTCACTTTAAGCTGAACATCATGATTTTATGCATTTAATGCTTTTTATAATAATAAGTCACAATATTTAATTAAAACTATTTTTTTATAATAAATCTGTCATCGACGTTATCACTCAACCCATCAAAAACCTCAAATTATACTTAAAATTAAGCCAAGGTGAGTTTTCGAACGACTTTACATTCCTAACTGAATTGATTCGTTTACATAGCTGTTTTCAACTTAGAAGAACAAGTGTAACCCCCCCCCCCCCCCCAGGGAAATGGGGCAGGAGCTCAAAGAAAAAACTGATTTACAATAAATAAACTGCCAATATTGCTTCTATTATATTAGAAACAAGTATCTGGCAATATTTTATAATTGTTTTCAATTTATTACACACGAAGAATATCACTTGAAATGTTTATGACAGTTTGATGTTTATATTTTGAAAAACATATTGATGAGTCTTTTGTTAGTCTATGAAATACAAAGAAGCGTCTCATACGAATCTACGACCAGATAAAATGTAAATAATTTAACGTTACATTTTTCTATGGCATTCTTTTGTATTACGATTTGTGATTTTGATTTTGAAAAACATTCTTGTACAGGACCTGTAAGTCCTGTAACAGGTTGATGAAGGAAGGGGGTGTGTATATTTTTGGGTATACTACACTACACTACACTTGTCTGGTTTTTAACTTGAAAAGTAACCATTCAGTGTACCATACCAACCTGTTAAACATGGGATATTTTGCCCATTTCACTGAGCACGAATACAAAAATAATATGGTCCTGTTTAATATTTTAATTATTCACATAAATAACGCTCTCTAAATAACTGTAAATTAAGTACAATGTTATTTTGCTGTCGGATATTTATTTTTAATGTGTAAAGGTAAACTGATATGCTTATTCCGATGTCCTCGATTTTTTTTCCGAAGTCTCTACCTAAAGTATTTGAAAAATTATGTACGATGATGAAATAATAGGAACAAGACAAGATGATTGTTGTCTGTAAGTTGAGCTTTTCAACCTTTATCATATAATTTTGTTGTTATACCAAAAATATTAATTTTAATACAATATCGTAATGTCATCAATATAATGAGGCGAAATAACAGTAGAGGCGTTTTTGACAAGTTTTTTTATACATTTATTACCCACTGACCCTGGGATTTTGTGCTAAAGTATATTTGCTGTTTCACTATTTTTATATGGCTCTTGTGCAATAAATAAAACGTCACATGAAATGTGGAAAGTCAGTTGTAGAAAGCTGTACATAAAGATCACATTTTTGAATTTATATTTATGTTAAATGAAATAAATTTGCTTATTTTAAGACAACTTTCATTTTATTTACCTCTACCCATGAGCAAATGTCCGGTTCCTTTATTCGAAATACGATATTTTTGTTAATAAATATTATAAGTGTATTTGTTTAGCGGGGGTTTTTATTTATTAAACGAGATGAAAAAAACATATTTTAAAAAATTGAGATAGGCCGTTAACCTAATAATAGATCTGAACAAAGATAAAAGCATACCTAAAGATACCTAATTTTAGTATAGAGAATAGTTTATTCAGAAAAGAACAAGTTAAAAAAATAAAAATAAACTACAAATAACATTAATTTTTATTTTTTTCAATTTTTTTATTAGCCTGTTGGAGTGTCCCACTGCTGGGCAAAGGCCTCCCCTTTTTTCCGCCAGGTGTCCCTGTTCAGTGCCTGTGTTTGCCACTCTTTATCAAAGACGTCTAGGTTGTCCCGCCATCTCATTTTTGGTCTGCGTCTTCGCCGGAAGCCGTCATGTGGAGTCCAGTCGGAAGCCAATTTGGCCCAACGGTCCGGATGCATGCGCCATACGTGTCCAGCCCACATTTAAATTTACAGTTTTTTTAAAGCTAAAGAATAACCTAAAAACTTGGTATAGTAATGCTATAATAAGTAGGTAAATACACTGACTGTGCTTGAAATCGGTATCACTTGAACTGACGCCGTGCAGCAGCGAATTCATCAACTTTATTTGTCCAGCTGTATTATTTTGTAAGGGATGTAAAAGAAAACCCATTTTGATAATGAAAGATCTGTAAGTGTATATTTTAAAACCTATAAATACATACGGGGTGTAAATGGAAAACGAACAATTGTATTTAAAATTCCTTATCATAAAATAACAATGAAAACTAGTGAGAATTTGCGATGACATAACAGATTCGGTGATTAATTAAAATTTTGTTTTCGAGAAAAAAAATATAAAAATGATACTTTTTAAGGAAATCACACAGCTCGATAAAGACCTCTCGTCACGGTGGGTTGGGCGGGGCTATTCTCCCAAAGCGGTCTTGGGGACTTAGGTATTTACTCGATCTTTGAATTGCTTCGTAGGTAGTGAAAATTTCTGTACTTATTTGTTGACTATGTTTCTTCTTTATTTTTCTGTACATACTTATTTGTGTACCCAAAGGTTATATGGAAGACATTCCTTCTTGGGATAAGCTCGCCTTTGTACATATGTCTCTTCCTTCTTTAAATTGTATTTGTGTGTGTTTTAGTCTGTACAATCAAGTGGTACTTACATTTATTCGGTACATATTTTTTTTATGATCACAGTTTTTTTTCGATGAAGACCCCTTGTCTTGTTTGTTCGTTCTCCATTGCCGCCCTGTGCCGCGGAGCTCGAAGATCGTCACGTGTACACCAGTACAAGCAGTACTATAAACACTCCGCACGCGATGCAAATAATGAGGCCGATCTTTTTCTGAGAAGCAAAAATGTTATGAATCAGGGTATTTACATTTAATCGAAAAAAAAACATTTTCATGCCTCCTATTCGAAAAGGAGTACTTTGTTCCCCGTTTAGATGGAGCGATTTTGCTCCCTGGTGCTACTGGTTTTCTCATAGGAGGAGTGAAAAGCAGAGTGTGCAACACGATAGCAAAATTATTTTACATCACCCTTGGTTCGGGCCACAGAAACCTGCGATCTGGGACATTTACGAATTCACCACCCTAGGTCTGTAATGTACTATAAACCTTGGGTGACATAGCTTGAATCCCTCGCTAGCTCAAAGATTCGCTCTGGATTCATCCGTCACCCGCGGTAAAATATACCATTTTGCTCCCTAGTCACACAATCTACTATTATTCAGCTAATTGTCTTTCTCTCACTAGGAACTTACGTGTCAAATTTCGGCATCGGCACCAGGGGCTCTATTCGAAACATAGGGAAAGGGAAATTAGTCAAAAGCGTCACGCACGGCGCTCAAATTGAACTTTAAATCTAGCTGCTTAAGTTCATTACGCTCCCTTCTCCATAAAAACGTAGTTACGTTTTAATTCGCAAACTACTTATCAGATCGGCACCAAATTTTACGGGTAACAGTGGAGCAGAGATATTAGTGTCCAAAATACACTTTGGTTGTAATAAATTGAATAACAAGGAAACTAGGACCATTTTAGTTTCCTCCATACAAACTTCAAAGTTCAGTTTTTTGGCTGTAATTTAATTGTGTTTTATTTTACCACGACATTGACTAATTTCGGACACTCACAATAATTATTTTATTATGTGTACCAAGTTTCGAGTCAATCTGTTTAGTAATATGGGAATAAAAGCGAAACTACGTTTTTATGAAAATTTGAGAGACGCCGTGGGTACTGGGGACTCTTTAAAGTTCGGCTTCAACGCCGTGACGATTTTCTTGGTAGAGATAGGGAATTTCTCTTTCCGTATGTAATGATTCGAATAGAGCCCGTAGTTTCGGTTGTGCATTGTCATCAGTCAGTCAGCAACGGAAGAGTTCTAGATACTGATTGAAGATAAAATAAATCTAAGTGCACCTACGAAAGGTGGACTTGATTTTGGCATTCTCTGCTAGTAAACTTTAGGGCTTCAGTGAAACTGGAATGTATCATGATTTCTAACTGCAGTAACCGCGTTGCTAATCTAAATAGCATGGAGGTAACATGGATTTGGGCACGTTTTTGAATTGCGAATGAAATCTACCTTCGGGCTCCCATCTTTGAGCTCAATTTTTATTGAATCGAAATTGACATTAGATACTCATCTAATGACACCCGAGGCTTGTTAAGTATATCTGGTTCTGGAGCGAGTGCTCTAGAACCAGATATACTTATTACCTCGAGATGAGTACTCTAATGTCAATTTCGATTCAATAAAAATTGAGCTCAAAGATGGGAGCCCGAAGGTAGATTTCATTCGCAATTCAAAAACGTGCCCAAATGACACCCGAGGCTTGTTTTGTCTTTATCCCTCGTTATAAGGTTAGATAAAGAGGGAAACAATCCTTTTATTGCACCTGGCATAAAATTTGGTCACAATGGAAGGCTACTACTTCCATGGCTTGACAGGTTTACACAACTTACAAGGCGCGTGGGTTAAGCAATAATCGACTCTTCTTCAACGGCTTAAGTACTTCGTCGTGCGCCTTCTAAGTTGGGTCGTGCTATACTTAGTTACCTGTTTGGACTTCTTCCGGAAGACGTTTCCCCGCAGCAGCTCTTGCTGGCCGCTCTCCACGTGCTCCGTGGCCTGCAGGGCGAAGTACTCCACGCTGTCGAGCTGTTCTTGCTGAAATAAGAGTGTAAAATAAAAGCCAAAAGACGTCTTTTTGCCTCGTTAAGAGGGTTTACTCCGAAAGTTGGCAACGTCGCAAATAGCTGTCAAATATATCGGTCCTCCATTTGGAACCATTTCACCCAATTCCCCGGTCTCCCCTGGGATTAAGGGTTATCCGCTCCCAGCCCCATCGCCCCGTTAAACCTTCTTGTAGCCTTGCAGAAGCCTAATCGTTAGGTCTTGTAGGTCATTTTCCTCTAGTGTCCCTTATTGTGTATTCCCGTTTCTTCTTCGCCACATTCTGGGCATCTTGGGTCGTCTTTTATCTTCGGAATAGTTTGATGTCTGTTCGCTGTATATAATAGGTACATAATATATTTAGATGCTTTGGCAGAGTATAGAAGGGATATGGAGCCTCCGAACTTTAATCAGCTAGATTTAAACTGGTGACTCACCTGCTGGGCTACCAGGTGCGCCAGCTGACCGAACAGGTCCCGTACGTCCGTGAGCGCGGCTTCTATGCGCGCTAGTTCGTCTCGCCGTGCTTCCGCGTCGCGCAGTCCTCGTCGCGCTTCCAGCGTCTCCGCCGCTATCTGCCACACACCACACATTTATAGCAGGCGGCAGACAGGCCCTCATGGTTGTACCAATTGGAACAGTTACCAGCAGCCCCCTCTAACTACATAGCTCTTCCTAAAAAAGATATCCCCATTGGATCAGAAGCTGGATACCTATGTCCTCCCCTCCCTTAAGAAGGCTAAGAAACTGTGTACGCCCATGCATTCACTGAAAGTGCCTATAATATAAGGTATGTCATTGTGCCAAGGTGTAGGTACAGTCGAGTTCATTAATATGTGTACACTTTTGGACCTTATTACAACGCGGTAAGGTGCAAAAGTGTGTATATATTGGCGAACTCGACTGTACACCAGTAGCTGTCGCACTTATGTATTTGGGAGTGTAAGTACTTAATGCTGGGATTTGACGACGGAAACCATGACGTGTTGAGGAAATTTCAAAATTGCGTGATCACGATGAAAAAGTTTTAAAATAGAAAAAGGATTTCCATTTGTATCTAAACCTCCACTCTACCTATTTGATTATAGAATAATATGAAATTTAAAATTCCCTTATAGGTACCATTAAAGTTCTGAAAGTTTTTCAAAAAGAAATGTAACTTACGTTGTCGACGAACACTTGCAGGCGGTTCTCGTCCAGTAGCCGTTCACACTCTTCTTCGGTGATTTCGGAATTCGCTGAAAGTCCGAATAAACACACTTTACTAAATCTTCTCCAGATGTCCTCCCGCCGAGGCGCAGGCTATTCAGCTATATGCTTAAGTAACCTATAGTACCTACCTATGTAAATTTCTAAGAAGCTTAAGTATGTAAGATTTCGATGATATTTGTTGGTTACGAAATGACATAGGTACCTTACCTACAAGGAACGTGTGTGCGTAAGTCCGACCTGGCCGTTGGGTAAGGTTCCCAGTCCACGATGTGAGATCTGCTGGCCCTACCGTAGTGAGCATGTCACACAGGATAGGACCTTTGGTCCACTACAGTTTGAGCGTTCCGAAATTGTCAAGGAGTGTTCACCCGGCCGGAGATAGCGGGCGCGCTGAGAGGGTTGTATGTAGAATGCGCCAACGCGACCCTATACAATCACCCCTCACGCAATGGGGACTATCGTTTCTTTGCTCACCAGTTGGCGCCACTGTAGACTAAGGTCCAGAGGTATAGCTGTCAAAGGCGACTCTATAAGATCGGCGCCGAAACTAAGTTTTCAATCTTGAATCTCATTAAGTTTATTAATTATAAATAACTATCATCATATCGAGCAGCTATGCCGCAGTGTTGTGCAGCTCCGTTTTGTTTGGAAAAAAGATTTTTTTTTCAAAGCGTTTACATTCATAGCCAAATAATCCATATTGGCGGTAATTTCACGAAGGAGATCACTATTCAACAGGTAAATTAAAGAAATTATGATTTATATCACGAAGCCCGCCAAAACCAGTGAAAAGTGAATATTATTGGACCTCACGCGATACTAGCGCCTCTAGTGGCAAATTCACACGCGATAGCCCCCATTGGCGCGGAGGAGAATCGCTGGGTTTTTAGTGGGTATTCCGGTTTGTGAGATGAGCCCTGTGCTGAGCAACAACTTCAACAAATATAATTAATGAAACTCACTGAGTGCGAGTTGGTCGGCGAGGAGGCGGCGGCGCGCGGCGCGCAGCTCGGCCAGCGCCCCGTGGTGCTGCTCCAGGGCGGCGGCGAAGCGACGCCGGCAGCACGTCGCCTGCGAGCCGTGAGGGAGTTGAGTTTGTACTCATCATCGTTATTCCAGCCGGAAGACGGCCACTACTGGACATAGGGACACCCGCGACAGTCCATACAAACCGAACGTCAACTGCACACTAAAATATTATGATGTTACAAATACTTGTGCGTGCGTGATCATGGCGCGCCACTCAGACCGATCTTGTGCCATCTGTATCCACCATATTCCCTCGACATTGGTGGTTACTAAATTTTTCGAAATGGTTGAAAAGAAAATCTATTTGATTGGTTTCAGTCGGGTAATCGGTCCTGAATTTGGAACTTTTTCACCCGTTTCACCGATCTCCCCACGGGACTTACAAGTAACAACGTAAGTAAGTAAAGGATCATAATGATGTGACTCACAGAAATATTATTGAACTAGAAGAAACAAGCGAAGGCGCTTGTATGAAAACCAAGCGTGCCGATTTCTTTGACACCTACTAGACTTCAAGAATAAATTTTGATG
>OZ020281.1:13780985-13870724 GCA_963971205.1 Aethes cnicana
TCGACTTCAAGACGCTTCTTTCTGACAACAATATTCTGAAGGCGAGCAGATATGATTGCCCTATCCTTAAATATTGGGTTGGGCAAATCAAGGGCGTGGCTCAATTTATAATTTATTTATTTTCTATTGTGTTTTAACTTTTTTTTACTAACATAGCTTTTAAATCACTCTGTTACTAACATCGCTATGGACCTATGTCTGAAATAAATGATCATTTTTATTATTATTATTAAAGCGTACGCTAAATTGCCTTAGATTAGAACACCACGGATACAACAGATGAGGTTCTCAATTAGTGAGGAAGGAGCATATAAAATGCCTTGATTAGGGTTTAGTTTATCGACTTCACGCAAAAAGGTCATACAATCTACGATTACTGAAAGAATCAAATCCATTATTGGCAGAATTTTGCGTTAACACAAAGAAAAGACAAGCGCATTGAACTAGGAACCTCCCCCTTTTGTAGTGGGATAGGTAAACATCGGTTTTTGCAATGAGCGATGATCTCCCATAGCCCGCCGCGACGCACGGCCGCCGCCGGAAATTGAATGCAAATTCCGCCACCCCGCCGGGAAAACCATGTCACCACCTAATGGGATTCCATCCCTTCTTGTATCATCTTACCGTGTACGAATTAAAAAGGAGAAAGCTACGTAGGTACCCAGTCGACGAGTATTTACTTACATATACAAACTCGAAAATTGTGAATAATTTAGATTGAAAACTTTTCCCCCTAAATGCAACCGAACTCAAAAAAACCGGCCAAAAAGCGAGTTAAACTCGCGTGGAGAGGGTTCCGACCCTTATTATTTTCAATGACGTCATTTTCAAACCGTTGTACAGGATAAGCTCTTTTATATGATAGATTTCAAATACCATGGATTTCTTAATAATTTTCATGTAATTTAGTTTAATTTAATTTATTCAAAATTTTAGGTCCAGTAGTTTCGGAGATAAGGGGGAGGGAATGGTCATTTTTCGCTTATTTTCTTAAATAACTCGACAAGGATTGACCAAAAAAGAAATGAAAAAAATATATTTGAGCTCCTCATAAGAAGTACTTTCATTTGATATGTCACACGATATAGTTTGAAAAACTTCATTAATATTTTTTTTCAAATTTAGCCCCCAAAAATAGGGTCTATGTTTAAAACTCATTTATTTTCGTTAACGTTCGTCTTTGGGTCACAAACTCACATATACGTACCAAATTCCAACTTAATCGGTCCAGTAGTTTCGAGGAAAATCGACTGTGACAGACGGAGGGACAGACACACGAGTGATCCTATACAGGTTCCGCTTTTACCTCTTGAGGTTCGGAACCCTAAAAACAGGGCACTGTAATTTTTAGAAATCGAGGTCGATTGTTAGTAATCTTGTTTAGACAAGTGCCATTAAATAGAAGAATGCAATTTCTTTTTAAACAGGCACCCGTTCATAAAAAGCGGCCCAGGTGTAACAATCTTGGGCCTATAAAGGAACGATTACGACGTGCCGATAGAAAGCGAAAGGGTACGGCGCGTGGCTGAAAGGGTGACATGTTTTTTCTAAATCTGCGCGTGCGCCGTTCGAAAATCGACTTCTTAACCCTTTATCTGTTTCGCGTGGCGCACAATAGGAGAAGGTGCCATTAAACGATGTTCAGATAACTTGAGTCTATTGACTGTGTAGTATAAGGGTTAGGGACACTCTTTAATATCTCATACGATTTAGTAAATGCATGGATTACATGTGCTTTATGTGCTTTGTGGTAATTAATAAACTGTTAAAATACCCAATTATTCACATCAAAATGTATGTTTTTTTGGAACTATGTAAGTATAAAGTATATAATATATTTTCCGAATTACTCCTTTTATAAATTTTCCTAAAATCTGTCCAGCTCAACCTGTAATCTAGGAAGAAACTAACATCTGAACCGCATGCATCTGTAGGTAAGAATGTCTCCCTCCTGGTCCATCACCTTTGATTGGCTTTAATATATCAAAAGGTGACCCACAATCTTGGTATTTATTTACATTAAGGCTTTACTCCGAAAGTTGGCAACGTCGCAAATAGCTGCCAAACATTTCGCTGTTTTCATTAATTTCTGAATATTACTGAATGAAAACATGAATTATCGCTCTATGGATGAATAAAACATTAAGTATAGATTGCTACCATTATCATAGAGGAACACGAAATTTTTAGGATTATGGAAATGAATCTTCTGAAAACTTTCCATCGCATTTTCCATGCATTTTAATATGCGTAATCTTATCATTTGAATGCCTAACCTGCCAACTTTCGGGATAAACCCTCTTAAAACAACACGGATGCGAGTGGCACAGGACCAGTCTGAGTGGCGCGCCTTCGGGGAGGCCTATGTCCAGCAGTGGACGTCGTTTGGCTGAAATGATGATGTTGATGATGAAGACAACACTAGCTGTTATTTTTAAAATTGCTATCGCGGGTTACTTGGTTGTAATCAAAGAATAATGAAGTCGCTGCCGATATACTAGTAGCTTGGTAAACGGATCATTCAAATGGTTTTGCATTATTTGAATTTTATATTCGAATGATTCGATAAGTGTCATTGAAAGTCACCTATTCCCTGACTACTTTGTATGCTGAGTGCCTATAACTAAAACTACATTGTATGTGTGTGTGTGTGTGTGTGTGTGTGTCTCGATGTGTGTTTGTGTACGTACCGTGGCTTGGCGGCGGAGAGGGCGACTTGATCAGTTCGCCCGACTCTTCTGGAACAAACGAAAAACAAATTAGGTTACTCTTTGATCATTCTTATCCTATACTATTAAACGAGCAATATTTACACCTATACAAATATTTTTGTAATCACGTTCTCGAAAACGGCTCTAACGATTTCGTTGAAATTTGGTATGGGATTTTCGCGGGTGACAAACCGATCTAGCTAGGTCTCATGTCTGGGAAGATTCATTTTTAGCTATATTCACCCGAGCAAAGTTCGGTCGCCCAGCAGGTACTATTAAATTATTGACACTGAAATAATTCAAGACATTGATTAGGTAAGTGTTGAATTGTTCCATCGATTGTGGACCTTTTACCAAGAGACCTAAAATATTGAAGGACAGACAGAACCGCGCATTCAGCACGTTCATTTATTATGGAAGCTGTAGCCGAAAAAATATTGGAATAATCAATCAAATCAAATTTCGACAGTTCAAAAAATTCAAAATTCAATCATTTATTCAGCAAATTGGGCACATAGGGGCACTTTTACGCGTCAGAAAAAGAATTTACCAGTGTCAAGTGAACAGACCCAAAGCAAGGATTTTCATTAGAATTAACTACACGCCGAAGTTGAAACTTGTGTAAGTCTTATAATATTTTTTTTCGAGTTTATATCCTTTACACTACGAGTATAAACTCCAGGTGCCGTCACCGCCATTCGACACCCAATTACGGAACGACGCCTCGTATTAACTAAGCCTATTAAATGTCGATTTGTAACTCGAATTGCCTTCTTATAATATCAAACCGTTCATCCTAACCCACGAGTGATTAAGAAACGAAGTCCAAACATTACTACGTGGTAAAAAATCCGGAGGCAGCGGTATGTCCTTAAATAAGTATGTATACTCTAGCAGCTTGTACCTTGCGCCGCTTGATTATTCTGTATATCCTGTAATGGGTACCTATGTTAAGTACTGGATTTTAACGAATATAATTGGTAGTACTATTATAATGCTCAAACGGCCAGAGAACATACAATCGTGAAAATACAGCTACATTATGTTTTCAAGACACATTCACTTTGGTTTTTGGACTGGCCTGCACTGAAAACAGATGAGTTGAGTTTGAGCCCGTGCTAATATACGTAGGAGTGCCTGCGGCGTCTCAGCTTGGTTGTAGGTACAGTGCTTTTTTAAATCTTCTTTCTGTTTAATGATAAAAGTGTATACATTGATGACTTCTTTTTTTTCGACTGTGTACATGAGTAGACTGTAGAGTATCAGATGAGTGAGGCCCAATAGAAAAAAATCCAAGTGTTCAAAATGCAAATAAAATACCCACACGGGCGGAAAGATGCAAAGCATAACTACATATTGTGGTTTCTTACTTCTGGTACTTAGTAAGTGTCCGAATGCGGCGCGCTGGAGCGACCCACCAGTGGGATTAACTAATTAATGACGGATTAGTGGGCTTATCGAGAAGCAGTACGACGCTAACCGGATCACTGCCATTCTAATGCCTCGGCGATACCAAATATATTCGGGTGTCGTCTTACAATCTAATTAAACAAACATACAGTAGAATATAAATGGTAATCTAGTATCAAAAGGCTGCTGTTAACTTGTTAAGTTTTCATTACCAGTTAGCTTTGGATTTCATTTAATTTCATTTATTCAAACACATTAGAAGCTTACAGTGTCTTACACCAAATCGCTTATATGCTAGTCACAATTCCAATTTTGTATAAATAAATTACTTAATTGCAATAAAAAATACAAAAAATCGATCAAATATCAAATAACAGAAGTAGAATAAATCAAATAATTATTTAGAAATATAATACATTTCCTGCATTTGGATATAATACTTGAACCGGCCGAGGTCTAACACAGAAACAACTTTAGTACTTACTTAATATGGGCTTCAGATTGGCTCCTAGTATTTACCACCGTAAGCCTAATTGGTACAAGTGGCTTATAAAAAATCACAAAGAAGAGAGGAATTTTAGATGGCAGAATATTGGTGTTTGTGACTTCAACATGAAGAGTGTACATACCGATCGACTGTGTGCCGAATTTTAGCAATGACGAGTAAGTATAATTATAATAGCTAAAGGTGTTACATATCGTATGTTAGTCATACTGTCTAACGGATTGAGGCAACGGCAAACTCGGAATAAGGCATTCATTCTGGGACATTGTACAGCCTAAGCCCTTGTTCTTTTCATTATGTTGAAGTGGCGTGATTGTAATACTTTGCTTAAATAAAATGCCAGGCGTTGTTACATTTACACGCCTGGCATAATTATCAAGGCAACCCGACACGCGATACTTCCTTTAAAAACACAATTTGATGTATTTAATGAATTTCAACATTCAATATTAATATTTTTTTGACGTGCGAAGTCCTAAAACATATCACAGGCCCATAATAAGTCATATCATTGTGCGCAAAGGTTTGCGAACTGCACCATTATGCATGCACATCATTGCGTAAAGGTTGCATGCAGTCAGCGTGGGAGAGCTACCTGCTTGCATCCCGCGATTTATTCCATTTATTCCCTTCCCCGATTGTAACAATATCGTCACAGAAATTAGATATAGTCGTACACCCCGGATAAATACGCTAAAAAACGTCATCTTTTTTGCGGCAAGCATCCTAAATCCTTTTCGTAAGCCAAATGTATCTGACGGATTTTTTAAAGATTTTTCGCAAAAAATACGAACTGTCTATCAAACGTCTTACTTTAGGAAGGATTATTTGCTTTTCGGTTTTCTCTGTCGAAGGATATGTGGGACAGATGTATTCATTTGTACGTATTCTACGACGAATGCATAGATTTTGCAAAAATATGTAGGTAATAAATAGATCGGGATACATTAATACACCAGTTAATTTAAACTATCAATAGAGTCCAATCTGTTGGACAATCAAAATTATCTACCTACTCAGAATGGTTGTTAAATTATTTAACTGATTATTACTAAATATATAAAACTCAAAGGTGACTGACTGACTGACATAGTGATCTATCAACGCACAGCCCAAACCACTGGACGGATCGGGCTGAAATTTGGCATGCAGGTAGATGTTATGACGTAGGCATCCGCTAAGAAAGGATTTTGCAAAATTCCCACGGGAACGGGAAACATCGGGATTTAACTTTTTAATATTTCTGCGCATACGAAGTTGCGGGGAAAAGCTAGTTACTAAATAAACTTATTAGACAGTAGAGGTAAAAACAACACCGCCTTTTTTAAATAATATTGAACTGTCACCTGTTTACATAAATAAGGCATCTTTCAGCTTCTTAGGCTCTTGTAAACCCGCTAACGTCAGGTCACCCTCTTAACTCGGGTTTATTTGTATATCAACTTACGTCTAGTTAGAGGGTAACTCGAGGTTAACGGCGTTGGCGTTGGTTACTAAGATATATAACGAATAAAAAAACTACTTACCTACACTTTAAATTTGCAAAAAATCGACCAAATTGAACATAACAATAAAATTAACATCAACGATTACCTGTCGTGTGCCTTCGACAGCTCGGTGTTGTTTTGACAACAATCAATTAAGAACTCATTAACAATCGTCATTTAAGTTACGGTATTATCCATTACGCGGAAACGGTGATATAAAATAGGTACATCGTCTAACACAATATGACACTTTCTCAACGTTTTTATAAAAAAAGTTTTCAATATTGACGCCGGATGGGCTTAAATCATTAGCATTAGCTGTGCCCATAGATAACTACCCTTTTTGCAATAAATAAATTCCTGTTATCTGTTAAACTACAGAGTGCCTGTGTGATTTGTTAAGATCATAAATACATGTTTCATATTATTATGGAGAATATAGGGATGACGACAGGGTGAAGAAATCGAAATTCTAATTAGTCCGTTAGTCAGGTAATAAAAAAATATTACACGTATGTATTTTTTGTTTTATCAAATTAACAAACAATGACTAAGTTAAAACGCATTGAAGTTGGAGAGTGGGGGCTAACTACGTCACCGTTACGTATAAATCGTACCTAACCGTGATGTCACGCGACATTTCAACTCAATATATTTCCGTATAAGTTTGATTATGTGAAAAAAGAAAAAATACGTGTCCAATACTTTTCAATAATCTTCCTGATAGACTAAGGAAAAAAAAGTTGTCGTCATCCCTATGAACCAATTTGTATTTGTATTTGAGAACAAGTTCTTATAAAACAAGACTTCGTCCTGCGTTGACTTAGAATTTGCGTACCTGATGATATGTATCTACTGCAGAGGTATAGATACACAAAGTTAGATGGTTATGGTTATAGAAATACCCATTGAAATACTGGTTTGACCCGTGGAAAACCCTTTTCCGTGGATATCGGTAAGTATAAAAATATTCCATATTGTTTCGAAGGTTCAAAGTAAGTATCTCCGTACCCAAATTGATCCGTGGAAAACCCTTTTCCGTGGATATCGGTAAGAATAAAAATATTCCATATTGTTTCCAAGGATTCAAAGTAAGTATCTCCATACCCAAATTCATCAAAATCGGTCCTGTCGTTTTGACACGAAGGAAAGACTAACACACTTTCACATATAAAATATGTATAGGATGGAAATCATCATGCAAAGTGACCCGATTTCATTGCGGTTGAGTGTAATATGGATTTGTTCATAAAATTGGAAAGGATCAATTGTGTTGGTAGTTTTTGAAAGAGGAATTCCGAGGGGAATATTCTTCGATTGAATTCAGGAGAATTTGACTTAAGGTCCAGAACAAAAGTATCTACCTACTGAATCGACGAACGTCTAGGTATAGTGAAGGAAACATAGTATGTGTATCAGAGACGTAGCAAACGGAAGGAAGTGGTCACTGCCTATCCCTATGGGAAAAGGGCGTGATTTTATGCATGTTAAGTTGGCCACATCTGAGCTCTTTCTCGACAGTTTCATTCGAATCTGCCACTGCTAATATACTGAACAGCAATGAAAACGAGTCGCTTTGTATAGGATTTTCCATACAACGCGACCCGTTTTCAATACAAAGTGACCCGTTTTCATTGCTGTTCAGTGTAGATTACTCGGCAAACACAAATTGCCGAGATTGACGCAACGCAAGAAGCTCATCCGTGTTCTCGTATGTAAAATAACCGATTGTTTCTAAGATATTCAAAGGCGTTTAGTCATAACGGATATTAATTGGATTTGACGTCACCCACATACCTATTTTCCTGTTTTCTCGCACGTTTTGAATACTTTAGGCTTTACTACTTACTACTACTTCAGCCTATTTGCATCCCACTGCTGGGCACAGGCCTCCTCTCATCGCTATAGCCTATCCCCACGCGGGCCTGCGATTTGGGGACTTCACCACACATCTTTGAATTACTTCGCACATGCGTGCAGGTTTCTTCACGATGTTTTCCTTCACCGAAAAGCTCAGTGGTAAATTCAAATTGAATTTCGCACATAAGTAAACTAAGAGGTGCGGGCCGGAATCAAACCCCCGATCCTCTGCATGAGAGCCGGTAGGTCGAACCACTAAGCCACCACGGCAGCCTACTTTAGGCTTAATTAAATAAATAGATACTCGTCCCTACATTTAAAAAGATGTTGAATGGTAAATTTTTACTCTTATTTCGAAAAGCAGCTTTAATGTTCTATGTTTAATTTAGGTCATTTAAAATCGTGTTAATTTCAGCAAACTTGAAAGAAGATTTATTTTAGAGAAATAGAATAACATAAAGGTATATTAAGACAGAATACCTATGCTGGCATTTACAACTTAATTGCATTAAACTGACAAAAAATTAGGTTGCTAAGTAGTTTAATTAAGTATTTTTTATCTATATAATATGAAAACTAATTATATGAGACGTATACAAAATGAGGAATTGGATTGTTATGTTAAATAGGTTGCTGTTCTTACAAAATAAAATTCAAATTTTCAAATTCAATTTCATCGCTAATTCGTCAGATGCAGGCAACCATTTGTTTTTAGGGACTGGGTTGTTATAATAATGGGCGTAAAAAAACAGCGCGAGTCGAACCCATGAAAACTTAGGCGCAGTGGGCAGGGTCCGCATCAACAGAACCAATGTAATCATTAATAGACTGCAACAATGACATAAAACTGATTTTCCACATACCTAAATTAAAGTCAGTTTCACATGAAAAATTTACATAGAGCATGAAAAATTTCTGAAAAGTATGTAAATTAAGTGGCACTAAAGTCCCAATTAATTGGATAATCAATGTTAATCTCTAATCAAATTCAAAGTTCAGATCAATCTACATTATGTATTAATATACTCACGGTAGGAGCAGTAGGCGCGCGAGGCAGTGCGTACACAGGTGAGGACCATGGCTGCGCCGGCGCCGGGAGCGTATATACGTGCGCGCTAGGCTAGCGTTCGGCCGAATGCGTGCGCGCTAGGCTGCCAGCGTCGATCACAAACTGCAGCGAGCGAGTGCGCCGCGCGGACGCCACCACCACAGTGCGCCGACACCGCGGCTCCAACCCCTCCCTCACCCTTCAACCGTCGAATTAAAAATCGAAACTTTTTTGTCGGAATCCGTTTCTTTTTTCCGCCCTTAGCGATTTTTTTCGCCACCCATTATTTCGCTTACCTGAGATTTTTTCGACGCCTAAAAGCTGTTTAATTTTTTTGGGAAAGGGGAGACTGGCGATGCGCGAATTCCGATATCGGTTGATGGAGAAATAGATTCGAACACGTGGACGCATTCAACGGCTTTTTAATGATTCCACGGCTAACTATGGATGAACTGTCTACGACTTCCATATTAACCACCTCTAGTCTAAATAAAAACAGTGATGACATAGCTACTTAATTAGAAAAGCTTTAAGGCTTTAAGTAACAACTTTCCTTTACGTTCAATTTCCAAGAAACTGTAGTACATTAAATGTATTTAATTTTATGAAATACCTACTTGACTCGCATAATATAACTATTCTATTTTACGAATACGGACTGAGAAATAGTGCAGGTTGTAAACCAAACGAAGCGTTTTGTTCAAGTTCATGGATTCAGACGGTGAAAACGACGTCAGATCTCGGTCCATTCGTATTCAACGCAGATTCAAACCAATATATAAACAAATTCGAAGCAATCCGAAACTCTAAACTGAATCATTTACCTAAAACCCAACGCATCTTTAAAGTGTGAAATTAGCAATACCGCGAATATTTAAACGGAATTTTAAAGTTTATGAAAACAAGACTTGTAGGTAAAAGCGAGCTGAAAACTAAACAATGTGGCTTTCACGTCACACCATTTTTTTGAGATGAAATAATTTTCTTTCAATACCAGAACAGCCTAAGATATATACTACTTAATCCTAATTAATCCTAGTGAGACCTATCTCACTTCTGGTCGGACTTGCCCCCTCTCTGTCTCGCTACAGTCGCACGATAGTATATTTGCAGTGTTTGATCGTATGGCGACTTCACGAAAGACCTTCAGCGAATTTTCTTAGACCACATCCGTCTTTTGGAATATGGAAAATGGATTTCGTAAGCATTCTTATTTTACCTTACTCATTTATATTTCCTACTGTTTACCTGTCATACCATAAATAAATTCTTATCCTGTTTCTTTGATACAACGTTTGCTCATATTACATTTACCGTACACTGTATAAGCCATACCTGTAAATAAAGTGTAGTACTAGAACTGTAGAAACAGGGGTGGCAGAGCCTTGGAGAGGGCGGCCCCGTGACCCGTGATTTCTATATTTGCACTCTATTTCTTTATTGCCTGTCCAGCGGGCAAGGGCTGACAAACGAGTTTACCCCGACTCATAAAAAGTGCATCATATTTGCGGGGGTGGACTTTATTCGCTATTCATTATCAATTTGTAAGAATATAACAGTTGTTTCAATTATTAGTTTTTCAGTGATTAGGGTAGACGTTGCTAATGAGTTTCTAAGTGGTTGTGGACATCAGTTTATTTTCTTTAATGTGAGTAGAGATCTTCTACTATCTAAAGTCCCGCGCCTTCACATTTCAAAACGCTTCAATGTATTTAACACCAACACTCTCAATACATGTGTGCGTGCTGAAACAGCCATCAACTATGCGTTGAGTGTTGGTGGTGCTTTTTAAATAATAATGAAAAAATTGAAGCGTTTTGAAAAGTGAAGGCGCGGGACTTTAGATAGTAGAAGATCTCTATAAAGCCGCGTATAGCCAATCCTAGTCTTTCAATCAGCTAAGAATTACTTCTGTTTGCGTGCATAGCATATAAATAATTAAATACCTAAATAAAGAATGCATGCTGTACTCTTTTCAGTAAACTTCACGACTAGATTTTTAATTATTATGTATTAATTCCATCAGTAAATCAGCCGAATAAATTTCAATACTTACTGATTTATACGAGGTCGTTCTATGTACTGAGTTATTTACATTCTTTGACTTACTTGAGTTATAATAATAATAAAATAATAATTATTCAGTAAGTAAGTTTACAATATTACATTAAATACACTAGGCGTTACATCTTAATTTACTGACATAGGTATAATAAAATAATCTAAACGCGGCGAAAACATTACCTACTTCTGTGCCTGAGCTAGGAAAATCCTGTGTTTCAGGCAGAAGAAGGACTTAAATAGCTTATAATATTGAACGTATATTTAATGCTAGCTTACACTAAACTTACAAACCCTTAGCTTAACTTAATTAGTACCTTTTTTCGGTGATTAATATATAAATGTAATTACAGAACCAATAGGTATGTTTCTAACAAGGAAAAAAATCTTTAATTTAATTTCGTTATAAAGCTACTTTCGGTATAAGATTTAGTTTAATTTAATTTAGTTGAGCGTCAGTATTAATCTATCAACATTATTATACTTATTTGCTCGCTAGACCGTTATATCAGGAATAACATAGCTGAGAATTAATTATTTAGAGCAGATTACTTAAAGAAGGGGTACAGTTTTGGGGCGGGCGGCCATTTTGGACGATTTGCATCGGAAGGGTTGTGAAACTTGCGCACGCGCGGACTGCGGCGTGAAATTGCGCATCAGTGTCGCGATTTAATTTCGATGATTTACGACCCGAGTCCACCCAGTTGATGTGATTTCTGTTCAGATAAATTAAAAAATAAATGCGTAGGGGTCGAAGATAAATAAGAAAATAATGTTTGATGATCTGATTGGCTCAGTTGAGCTGAAGACAGCGAGTTTGAATTCCGCTAACTTTGTAGATGAGATTCATGGTTGTTTGTATACTATGTATAGGTACATATATTTGTATATATTTACGAAAGGTTGACTGGAAGAGATCGCTGTTTAGCGATAAGTCCGCCTGTTGTTTACCTTTAAACTATATATCCATTCCGTTTTAGTTTTCTATGTTTGTTTATGGAGTATTTGTTGTTGTTGTTATATTTTTTGGATATTTAGTGTAGAAAGTTCGGTACCTATTTATTAATTACTAGAAGTAGGGGAGGGCGGGGTTCGTAGTGCCGGGGGTAGGTAGTGCCAATGCGATTTACTCAGAGAAGAAAAAAGATAGATACATTCTGTTATTGCGTCGAGAAATGCTTTACCTAGGTGCACAATCGGCGGCCAATTTAGTTGCGTCAGCGGCTCAGCGCCGTGGTAAGAGTAGCTCCTTGCCACGTGCCGTGCCGATGTCACGTAAGTAAATATTTTCGTGGTTGTATTTTTTGGTCTATTTATTGTATTTTAAAGCTTTCGTATTGAGCGTTTTCAATAAAGTCTCGACAATTTATTGAAGAATCGTAAGGCTAATGTAATACAACGCTGTGTTAAATACGTTTTTAATAATTCATTTGAAGGTTATTACGTTACTAACGGGGTTAAAAGGGCCTCTAGCCGGGGGTTCATTGTGCCGCGGCACAATGATTGTTTTCAGGATGAGAGTTTACAAAGAATAGGAAAAGAGCCGTTCTTACTGATATAAAGCGCCCCCAGGAAAGAAAGCGAAAGCTGAAGAACAGGCTAGCACGAAAAAGAAGTAGAAATAGATAGTTACAAACAAAAAGGGAAAGGAAAGTGGAAACGAACTAAAGCAAATACAAAGGGAGGAAAAGATGGGAAGATTCTGCAAAGAGAAGAGTTCTGCAAGAGGAAAATGATGAAGAGGAGAACGATAGCTTTGACTTATTTGACTCTTATTCTAACTCGCAACCAGGAGAGCAATGGGTTCAAAGCAGTATATGTAAGAAGACTGTATCTCAATGAACCGTGATAGTTAGACAGTTGAAATTGTCACAGATGATGTATTTCTGTTGCCGCTATAACAACTAATACTAAAAAACAGAATAGAATCAATATTTAAGGAGGCTCATATAAAATAAACGTGTTTTTTTTTGTCGTTTTTGTCTGTCACCAGGCTGTTTTTCATGAACCGTGATAGTTAGATAAATGAAAATTTCACAGATTATGTATTAATCTGTTGCCGCTATAACAACAAATAATAAAAAACAGAATGAAATGAATATTTAAGGGGGCTTTTATAAAACAGACATGTTTTTTTTTGCCGTTTTTATAGTACGGAACCCTTAGTACGTGAGTATCCGACTCGCACTTGGCCGGTTTTTATAGATAATAGTACGAAACCCTTCGTGCGTGAGTCCAACTAGCACATGGCCGGTTTTTTCAAGTTATAACTTTTAAAGTTTTGTCTTCATTGACAAGTTATTCTGTTGATCTTATTATGATTACAAATGTGAAACTGTATAGGCTAATATTAGTTATAAACTGTTAACTTTTTGATAAAATATATTTTATTTGCTAAATAAAATCAGTTTTGTATTTTTAAATCACATCTGACTGGCTTTTACTTGTAGCAATACAATCGGCCCAACTTACCTCACCATCGGCACAACCCGCCCCTTGATGGGGTAAATTGTGCCACTCTGACTTTTTGTTTAATATAGCCTCTAAATTAATTAATATTAGATACACCTTCAAATAGCATACGGTTATAAAAACTACATAAAATTTTACATTAGATAAACTCCAAAGCATTATTAAAACTTTCACAGTGTATATCTTATTTAGCATTTTAGTAAAATCGGCACTTTGAACCCCGCCCTCCCCTACTGCTAATAACTGCGGTTAAAAAACCATCACATAAACTTCATCAAAATCCATTCAATAGTTAGTGCGTGACAGAGATTAAGGCGAACTTTCTTGTTTGTAATATTGATTTATAATATCTTGCCATGAAGAGAATATAATTCCGTATGTTTTCGAAAACTCAACTTATAAAACAGGAACCTTTAAGATTATTCTGTCCGTCCATCTATCTGTCAAGTCAAGACATAAATTCTCTCAGAAATTCTGTGAGACATAAAGTTCAAACAAACATTTACGAAGGCGCAAAAAGCCTCGTTGTAATGCTCGATGTAAATACATTTAAAAACATAATAAAATATTACTGAAATCTATACTTAACTTTTCAATTAACTCTAAGAAATACAATAAATAACTAAGAGTAATACTTAACATGTTTATTTTATTGCAATATTTTTTCAGCTTTATGCTTCGTTATGATATATAATATAAACAGTATTTTATTACCATAATGGTGATGGAGAAATCTCGTGAGGCACGTTCGTTCGTCACTTTTAGCGTCACGCGCCATGTAGCTCTAAGTAGGTACAGTCACATCTAGGTAAATAACAATATCCATTGCAGCGACCTCTATTATCACATTTACCACTTATTTCGGGCGTACGTTGATTTGTATAGAGTGTTGTCATTCTAGGTTTACCTTACTTTTTCTATGGTATAACTGGCAGTTTTTTAATATCATTTTTAGTTTCAAAAATATTTTGCCCGTCCGACTTTGAGCAAGATTTGTGCAACCGATTTTAGCCCTTAATGTGACACGTCGCCAGTAGGTAAGTATATACATACATGTGGCTGTAATTTCAATTTATTTTCGGAGCTTTATAAAAGCCTACCTATTAGGCTTTCTTTTTCATTAAGCTCTCTTAATTGTGTGATTTGTCTAAACAATTTTAAAGCTAAGTTCCTCTATCTCTAACTATATCAAAATTCTCGGTTGACCTCAGATATTCCATTCCACTAGATAATTACGGGTCGAGGGGGTGCGAGTGCAGTCGGCTGCAGCGGGAGCGGGAGGGGAGATTGCGGGTGTTGGGGGGGGGGGACGCTGATTGCGAGATCTGCTAATCAATAGCCTACACTAGCACGCGACCACGCACACTACGACTCGTCTTATAAGTACCAATACTATTGACTCATACCAGTTTAGAGTCCGAGTGGGTTGATTCAAACCTCCGTCAAATCGTCCCATCTTACGAATAAAGGCGCACCTGCAAAAAGTCCACTTTACAGGAAAACATTTTTGTGTTTAGAAAATTCACCAGCTAAGGGAATGCAATGAAACTTTCAAGGGACGCCCTTAAAGTACTAAGAAGTGTATTCATTATTATATTTTTTTTATTTTTTATTTAAAATTAAATATATTATACATAACATACCATTCTCGCCGGAGAAAATGGGCCCGACAGTTGGGCGCAACTATATCGGCAAAATTTAAAACTTCTCTATTTTCCTCAAAATTGTAGTGTTAATTGATTTTTTGAAGTCAGAGGGGGTCAAAAATGTCAGAGATAGTGTTGCGTTTTTATTCGTGTAGGATGGGACGATTATAGGTAATAGCGTTCTTAAAACTTTGCACTAAGTATGAAGAATTGACGTTTAACGCATTCACTGCCACTTCTTTTTACGAACTTTCGCCAGGTGCCACATCTGTCATTAAGGGAACATTGCAACGCACATGTGCGTTCAAGGCACTACGGGAAACTCAGCAAAACGCATATATGCGTTGTTGGCAGTGAATGCGTTAAGGCCGATTATTAAGATGGTTCCTATATCCACAAAACGCCGTTTGCCTAGGGACGGTTTTTACGGATTCTTGGGCTTTGGAGAATAATTGACTAATTTTGCGTATTTCTTTGGACAAGCAGCAGCGCGTTTGTTTTTTGTTCAATGCGCTTAATCGCAACTTCATGTTGATTATTTTGCTTGACATAGGTAAGTTTATGCATAAACGAAGGGTTTTTTTTAGAGCAGCCCTCAGATAATAGAAAGATTTCGCTTTTGATTGATCTTTGTAATACTTCGTACTGCAACGTGACTTAATGCCAAAAATCTATGGGAAAAATCAGATGCATAATCAACTCACAGCTCTTGTTTTCTGTGCGGGTACAAAAGGCGAGATATTTGCGTATAACGTTAAGCCTGTAGTATAAAACACGTCTTACGCCATTGATTGCTTGTTTAAATTGTAATGTTTATAGTACACTACTACTACAGCGTATTTGCGTCCCACTGCTGGGCACAGGCCTCCTCTCACCACGAGAGGGTTTGGGCTATAGTCCCCACGCGGGCCCAGCGCGAATTGGGGACTTCACACACATCTTTGAATTACTTCGAAAATGCGTGCAGGTTTCCTCACGATGTTTTCCTTCACCGAAAAGCTCAGTGGTAAATTCAAATAGAATTTCGCACATAAGTAAACTTAGAGGTGCGAGCCGGAATCGAACCCCCGACCCTCTGCATGAGAGGCGGTAGGTCGAACCACTAGGTCACCACGGCTTCATAGTACACACTTAGGTACTTATTCCTTAATTCCTTTGTTCGTCTATTCAGCTCGACGCTAGCAACACTGGTAAATAAATAAATAGCCTTGTATTCCTTACGAATGGTTAACAGATTTTCCAAAACCCGTTCCCAGGGGCGAATACCGAATGGATTTCCATTGAGGCCGGGGGTCCATTATCGCAGTCCACGACAATGCGAGGCCGATCGAGATTATGCAGTTCAATTGTGTATTAGAGGGCAATTCGTATTAATAAGATTAAAGGGAGGGTGAGAGGTTCCTTTTAAAATGTTTAGTCGGAATACGTTTTTCTCTGAGTGTCTTGGTAATCTGTTATTTTTTTGGTTATCGCTATGTGACTAGGTTCAGCAAAGTTTCAGAGATAACTTGATCATTGTATTCTCTGACTGCTAATTTATTTAGTTAGTAACGTTATGCCGTGGTGGCCTAGTGGTTCGACCTACCGCCTCTCGTGCCCAGCAGTGGGACGCAAATAGACTGTAGTAGTCCGATTGGACTGTACTACAGCAATTATTGCAGATCGAAATAAATTTCATATAGGTACCTACCTACTAAATTTAATTAACTATGAGTAATTATTATTGTGAGAATGATAAGAACATTCCATCACATGTGTGTTGTGTGTTTGAAGTTCGTCTACCTATATGATGATAAATAATCAGGTAATAAGTATGTACATAAGCATTTCGCGAGTGATGTACCTACTTAAGATACATAAAAAGAAGTGAAGAACAATTCCACTGGAACTCATTAAATGTTCAAGGTTCTACAACCTGAACACGGCATTTTTTCGTCTCGTGTTTTTATAAAAAATAGGAGTTTACAATACCTACCCTTTGCCGGGGGCGCGCCGCGCACGCGCCGCTTTAAACTATGTAAATGTATGTAAAGCAGCCCCCGGCTCGGGGCGGCGCCGTATGGAAATGAGCGCCATTGGCCGACCCTCTCAAAGGGTTGTGATTTACAATTTATACTGCGATGTCGCGATTTGACGCACATGGCGCGCTCTATTCAATGTGGGATATGCCGACGGGAGTGTGGAGTAATTAAGGAGTGTTTTTTATGCGCTGGCTGGTGGTTAATTACAAATTGAGAAGTATATTTAGGAGTTAGTGTTGTGTTATTTCATTTGGTGAAGAGGATAGTGTCCATAGATATCGCTTTATTTCTCAGAACAGACGCAACTTTGTACGGGTACATCTACATAATACAACATAACAAGGGATGTGAAAATTAATCTACTTAGGTACTTTAAAAATATTGGTACTTTATATTTTAGTAGATTTATTTCTACTACGCGTAAAATTAATAAAAAAAAGTAACATAACTTAATTGGGATATCGAGCACTTTTTGTAAATATCTACGCGAATCGACTACGCCAACAACCTACAACTTATTAAAATAGATGCTTTCTTAGAATTCGTTAATGTTCTAAATGTGAGAACCACTTTGATATCCTTGTTTTTGTAATATAACTCATTGGTCAAAACAGTGCGTCAGATGAAATCAAGTCGAATCGCTGGATACTGTTTTACTAAACTATACAAGCGACTCTCGGTCTGATTATAATTTCAATCATACCTATTATATTTACGTTGTATAGTTATTTTAAAATACTCGTCGTATTTCCAGTCCCGAGGGGGCGTAATGAATGCATGAGTGCAAACAGGTCGCGCAAACAGCGCGCTGATTGTTTGACGGAGGGACTGGGCTCTTTTAAAGCCGGTCCGAGGGCCTAGAGGACGGGCTAAAGGGGGGTTAGGGAAAATTTTGCACTCGTATTCCTATTATAGACTGTTTTTTTATCTCTGAGACTGATACATTATGCAAATTTCAGTTTGCGAATAGGTACTTATGGATGTATAACATTTTTTTGTGCGCGCGCCTTATTAAAATTGCAGTCTTCTGCTGGCTACCACACAAAGGCCAAAACGTTGAGGGAGTAATAGTACATTACAGACCTAGGGTGGTGAATTCGTAAATGTCCCAGATCGCAGGTTTCTGTGGCCCGAACCGAAGGTGAGGGCCATAAATATGCGATCTGGGGCTTTACGAATTACCGCCCGTGGTTTGTTAAAAGTTTTACGTCTTGCTTTGGCCAAGAAAAATTTTGGCTGCCCGCTACGCGGAGAGAAAATCTCACTTTACGGCCAAGGGTGATGTAAAGTATGTTTAAATATGTATTTTTACGTGATTAGGTATGTCCCGTTAAAAATTTACATAGTAATGTGGAAAAATTTTTGTATAGTAGGTATGTGGAAAATTTTGGAAAAAGGCCTTCTGCTTGAGTTTGTTGCGGCGCTTCTTCTCAAGCAATGGGTCCAGAAAGCGCTGGTAAATTCTTTTCTGACGTGTAAAAGTGCCCCTATGTGGCCAATTTGCTGAATAAATGATTGAATTTAAATACAATTTCATACCAGCAGCTATGAGTCTTACTTAACTTCCATCTTCTTTTTTCCTCTGAAATTTCAAAAATTAGGTTTTTCTCTGGGATATATCCTAGAAGCCCTGAACAAAGTATAACGCTTCTACTTAGATCCATGGTTTATTGTATATATACTTACATATTTTACATTATTTCAGACGATGAACCGCATTTGGTTGATCGGTTGCTTATTAAGTGACATTGCGTCGACGCTTTGTTTGACCTATTAGAGCGAGTGTGCGCGTCAATAACTCTTTATAAATAATTGATGAGCTGGCCGCGGAGCCATTACTCCAGAAATATGACTACAGATCGCCATTAAACGTGATTAAAGCAATTTATAATGTTTATTCGGCCGAGCCCGCATTGCCACGCGCCGCCCCCGCGGATCAAATGCTTAAATAAAATAGAGTTAACAGCCGCTAAAGGGTTGTCGCGTGCACCCCCCTCCCCCCCTTGCTGGCTCCCCCGCCGGCAGCTGCGCGCGCGCCGGTGACGCAGCCTTTCTTTTTTGTTCCGCATTCGATTTCAGTATCGCATTATCGGGTTTGATGACGACCCCGCGCGAAAGTAACGACATTTGTGAATGAGATTGGAATAAGCATTTGGAACGTGTTAAAAAACTTGAGGTGTGCGGTGGAATGCTGAATCCAGAATGTACCTAACTTTTATCACTAATAGGTAGTACTTGGTAAGAAGATATTCCAATAAATATACAAATTACACTTAACTGAATGTGCCTAAATATGTTTTTATTCGATAATAATAATGATATAATAACACGTAGGTACTTTCATAGAATAGTTATTTATGTGCGAAATTCAATTTGAATTTACCAATGAGCTTTTCGGTGAAGGAAACATCGTGAAGAAACCTGCACGCATCTGCGAAGTAATTCAAGGATTCCGCAATCTGCACTGGGCCGCCGCGTGGGGAATATACCTAGCCCAAATCCTCTCATGATGAGAGGAGACCTGTACCCAGCAGTGGGCCGTAAATAGGTTGTGATGGTGGAAAGTAACTCTGTAACAAACGTTCTGTTACCTCTTCACGCTGAACTGCTGGACTGATTTAGGTAAAATTTGCTATTGTTGGACATATTTCGAGCTCCGGGGAAGGACATAAGCCACTTGTTATTCCGGAGAAACCCATAGTTCCCGCAGGAACGCGATTACCGAATTCCACGGCGGTATAAAATAAACGAGATTCGGTTTTTAAAGTTACCTCTAAGCTCCAACAGATGGCGCTGTTACGTGGCGCAACATGATAACGTTATTTGTGTTCAAGTAGTCTCAACGAATCACGACTTCCTTACTCTTCATAGTTACAGTCAATCACCTATCTAAGATATATTAAATTATATTTTATTTTTGTAAGAGCCACCTTTCTGGTGATGCTCCGACTTATGGAATAGGTAACATACTCGCTAGGGTCAAGCATGGGACGATATTTTACACACAGAATCAGCTATCGATTCTATGATCCAGTAACTTTATACATCAGCGTGTGGGCGAAATCTGGTAGTTCTGATTTTTTGCAGGCTTGTTTGTGATGTTGGCCTAATGTTATAATACAAGTTTGTGACCTCGAAAAATGATGGATTCTGAAAAGCTTTATCTCTGAAACTATTGGGTACACAGAGACAGTTCTAGTCACATATCATAGCAAATTTATTCTTCTTTAAGAACGTCCTGAGAAGGTAGTATCAAAAGCTAGTCCTTTAGGGTCAAAATCACCAAAATTTGAAAAGTACCCGAAATTTTTTCGTTTTTTTTTTGACAAAATTGCGTTCGGCACTCGAGGTTACAAACTTGGATTATACATTAGGCCAACAACATAAACAAGCCTGCAAAAAATCAGAACTACCCGATTTCGCGCTTACTACTACATACTTTCAAACCACAAGGTTACTGGATTACTAAGCATGTTTTTTAGGTTTTTATATTTCTCGAGTTGGTAGAAAAAAAAATGGAATTGAGGCTCTGCCATTAATCTCATACTATTTTTTTTACCAACTCGAAAAAAAAACCTAAAAAATGCCAAGGTTGAGTCGGGCTCGCGCACGGAGGGTTCCGTACTATTATAAAAATGGCAAAAAAACAGGTCTGTTGTATGGGAGCCCCCCTAAATATTTATTTTATTGTGTTTTTTATTATTTGTTGTCGTTATGGCAACAGAAATACAACCTCTGTGAAAAGTGAAAAAAAAATATCATAATTTTATATAATAAAACTAGATAGCCTACTCTTGTCAACTGTTGCGGTAGTGGTGGAGATGAAAACGTGGTTCTTACACTAGATCTTTTCAATGATAATACTAAGCCCTCGCTAAATTCATTCAACTCTTGCAAATTGGGGAACAACGACGGGGCTGCGCCGGCGCCGGTCGTGGCTCAATTTACGCCATTCACGGGTTTTTTTGCGCGGTCGGCAAAGGGCTGGGCGGGTACAATCGGTCCTGCCACTGCCGTGCCAACTGTCGTTGACTATGCATTCATTTGATTTTAATATTTATTCGCTTTGCAGATATTTTGGAATGAATATTTCAGGTACTGAGTCACTGACTTGATGGGAAATTAATACGAAATAGTTTTAGCGATAAGTACCTATCTCGTTCCCGTCATTTATTAGATACTCAAAAATAGATTGTCGGACACGAAAGCTTACTTAGGGCCATGATTGAAATGAGCTAGAAACCTACCTATTAACGGTACCTACTTGATTGAGATTTATCATCAAGAAAACATACACAGTTTTTTGATTATTTGCATCCTTTACTTTAAATTGAGGGCGATAGAGAAGAGCATATTATGTGGGGTAAGGGACCGATAAGAAATTTGGTACAGAGGATTTCCGTTTAATTTTCTAAAAACTCCGCATGACGTTTGAATACGGTGGCCAGTGTTTGTTGTCGAAGTTCACCTATCAATTGGATTGAATTGCAGATGGAGTTTAGCGGAGCGCGCGGCTGCGGAGGACATCAAAGGGAGCACCCGAGCACCCTCCCGACCCGATGCGCTTTAAACTGACTCGCTCGCTCGGCCGCACGCGGAATGCTGCCAAACTATTTCAATGACGACTTTTGAGGAATCTGTTTATCTTGGAAATTTCGTCTTTTTAAAGCTGTATATTGTGTACATGTGTCATGTAGAATAACCTCCAGTTCTAGGAGTATGTCCAACGGGCCTTTTTGTAAGTGACATTTTCCATGCTTACTAGAATGGAAAAACCTTTGTCTAAAGTTAAATAAAAAAATAGTAAAGAAATATAACGTTAGATATCTTTTAGGATTAGGTGATGCATTTCGTAGGCATTGGCAGATGATATTACGTTATGGTATGGCAGAAACAAGTTTATTGTACAAGTATTTATGTACTTACCTACTACTACCTACGGACAAATCAAAAGGAAATTAAGTCATTATGTAAGTAATGTTCTAAACTTGTAATGACAAAATAACTTATTTCGTAAAGTTTTGAAAAAAAAAATGGCGATGTTTCAGTATTCGAAATTGAATTTCGGTTATTTTTGAAGTATTCTGAATAATGTTTTATTTCAGGGGAAAGAAAATCTCGTACCTATATCAAATATCTACAACTGAAAGCAGGTAGGTACTTGATGTTAAAATCTTTTCTACCTTAAACAACATCCGGACTTAAAATTTCATGTTTGTTCAACACAAACCTAAAAAAAATCAATACTAGTGAATCCCATTCAATAATATAACGGCTTCTCGCGTGTCGCATTCATCTCGTCTGCTGGTAATAATAATCTGGCATTGTGGTACATAGCACACGCCGCGCGTGCGGGGAGGGGAAGGGGTACGTGCGCGCGCGCAAGGGTTGAGCGCCCCTTGGATCACTATCCTTTCATCTCAACAGATTGCCTCGGCCAGGTGAGGAGGGGAGGCCCCGCCTCGTTTGCATACGCCTCTCGGCACTCACGCACACAGCCGCACGCGACCTGTCCGCATTTACATATCTACAGCCGCGCGGACAGACACGGTGACATCTATACGTACCTACTCCATGATAGGTCTACTGCAATGTATAGTACAGCCGAGTTCGCCAGTATGTGCACACTTTTGCATCTTTCTCCGTTGTTATAAGATCCAAAAATGTACATATATTAATTAAGTCCGCTGTAACAATGGAACCGCCGGTGCTACGTTTATTTAAACACATCTAAGCGTACAACGGCGGAAAGAGGCTTGGATATACGAATTTAAATTCACTCTCCCCTCGCTAGAGGAAACAGCTCTAATGTAAGCTAATCTCCCTTTTCTGTAGCGACATGGCGTTTATGTTGGCAATTTATCGTTTTTCTTCTAGTTAGCTCTATAGGCGTCCACTGCATACATCATTTTTATATAGTTCGAGTTATTTTTATTGCACATGCCTGGCAAATCGTCAATTTATGACGTGAAGTTTATGGACACCCTTTATTCGACAAAAACGCATTTACAATTATAAAAACCCGCGTCAAGACCGTGTCGAACACGAAGCCTACGTACTATAAAGTTTTTTTTTTTTAAATAAAACTCTTCATATGAAATATCAAAACATTAAAAATGCTTTACGTGATTAAGTCGAAAAGAACCAATTGACTGTTTATCATGTGAGCCTATAAAGTAAAAAAAGCATCTGATGTTATGTAGCTTTGCATTGTTTATATATACCTAGTTAAAGAAACTTGAATGAACATCACTTCTCTATGGGCAAACTATCTAATCTACTACTGTTGCCGTACCAACCATGACAAATGACAACTTCGTTCGAGAAACCGTTAGGAAACGTTTTTCTAAAATAAAAATAAAAAACGACTGAACAACAAAGTTTTTACAACGTTAAATGTACGCATGGTAGCCTAAAAAAACAGATGAAATTCCATATGAGCGTCGAGTGTCTCACGATAACTATGAGTTTGCAATAACGTATTCACAATTCTGCTAAACAGTTTGCATAAAAAGCCGGGGATGAATGCGATCGGAAATATGCATTTTTTACGGTAAACGCGGATTCGAACAGCACTCGATTAATCATTCTATCTCACTCGGCTTGCTTGTTTAAGATCCCCTCTGCTTTGTGCGTACGTCGTTTATGTCCGGTCTTTACCTATTATGAATTATCTTCATCGTTTGCTCGAAAAACGGCAACGGGCTAACTTAGGCGCCTCATTCAAACACATATACTTATTAATTCATAGTGCGTAGAGAAAATGTCAATGGGCTAACTTAGGCCTCATCCAAACACCATAGACTATTCATTCATAGTGCGTAGAGAAAATGTCAACGGGCTAACTTAGGCCTCACCCAAACACCATAGACTATTCATTCATAGTGCGTAGAGAATATATCATTGGGCTAACTTAGGCCTCATCCAAACACCATAGACTATTCATTCATAGTGCGTAGAGAAAATGTCAACGGGCTAACTTAGGCCTCATCCGAACACCATAGTCTGTTCATTCATATTGCGTAGATCATTGCAACTTGTTGCAGGGCCATTGACATCTTCCAGCGCGTGGCCTGTTTTCGAAAACGATCTAATAGAAACATCGGCTATATCACTTTTGCGAGCAATGTGCTCCAAACTCCACTGCTTGTTAGCGTAGAAAATCTTCGACTATAAGGAATCTAGTGTTACTCCACTCATTTCAACTATACCTAATGACAATTAAAAGTATCCTTAGAAAACATATTAAGCGAAGAATATTGAAGTCGAGTTCGACTTAGGTAAAATAAAACACATTGCCTTCCTTAAACCAAATTTAATGACAGAATCATAATCTGAAAAAATTGCCGTCGGTCGAGGTCGTCGTTTATTATTTTTATCTAGATAACTTTTGACATTTGCTAGGTAAAAAGCGTGACTAAGTATATATTTACATTAACATATGTAAATAATGTAAATGACAGCCGTGGTGGTCTAGTGATTTGACCTACCGCCTCTCATGCAGAGGGTCGCGGGTCAAAACCGGCTCGCTCCTCTGAAATTATTTATATGCGAAATTCAATTGAGCATTTCGATGAAAGAAAACATCGTGAGGAAACCTGCAAGCATCTGCGAGGTAATTCAAGGATGTGTGTGAAGTCCCCAACCCGCACTGGGCCCGCGTGGGGCCTATAGCCCAAACCCTCTCATGATGACGGGAGGCCTGTGCCCAGCAGTGGGACGCAAATAGGCTGTAGTAGTAGTAAGACCAATGGAAAGGAGCGGTTTATTTCGTGTAACGCAGATGAGTATACCTATATAAGAAGGAAAATCTGAATATTATGACGGAAACGTTCAGATAATAATCTGCAGTGTGCTGATATTGCTTAGTAACGTACTGGGTGGTGTGATGTCGATCCCCAATAAACTACAAGTTAAAATACTCGTGTCTGGATCGAAACATATTTTTTGCAAAACCGTTAAACTTCAATTCAAGCCGTTACATTGATATAAAGGCTTGTTCAAGGAACGTTCCCGGCGCAGGGAGTCAGCGTGTTAAGATAATGGGCGATGTATGTCAGTAGGCAGGTCGTGTTGTGGTGCAGCTGAGTTTTTTTGCGAAAACCGTTATTTCCGACGTAAATCTCACCCTTCCCCGCCGCACAAAGCGCGACGCTTTTTATTCTCCGCGAATTTAAAAAATATGGGGTAATGCATTTTTTATTTCACAAAATCGTGAGTTTTAACGCAGAATCGGTCGTTATTCCTTCCCACGGCGGGAAGTGGGTCACCCATTGTGTCGCTCCTTCGTTTTTTCGCTAAAAAACAGTTTTCTGCGACCTGTCCTCCCCGCGCGGCGCGCTCCCCTCTGACACACTTTTTTGGGGTAAAAAATGTAAAAACCCGCGCAGCTTGCGAGGAAGTTTTCTCAGGAGTTTTGCGTTTTTTTCTCAATAAATGTAATATCAGTGTTTTGGGAGGCGGAAGGGTTCGGGGTGCGGGGTTAGGGGGGTGGTCAGAAATAAATTTAACGTCGCTTGAGGGCGCGGGGAGAGCCAATAAACTGATTAGGTAAACAGAGGCAGGCGGGCGAGGGCGGCCTCCGTTTTAACGCGCGAACGAGTTGAAAGGCCCTTCACAAACAGCCCGGCGAGGAGGGCCGCAGGTCGAGTGCATATTCACGTCGTCACCTGAGGGCCCTCCGCACAATGCGTCCGGGATTACCTCGCAAATTAACTTATTTGTGGTCCTTTCGACCCGTGGAATATTGAGGCAAAACGAAAATTGAAGACATAAAATGTTGGTTATTTAAAGTGAGTGGGGGTGTATTAATTTTCTCGTCGGGTTAACTTAAATGTTAATATTCGTTTCTGTAAGTAAATATAACATGACCCTGGTTACTGATACAATTAGCGAGAATCAAAGAGGTTTTGATTATTATCTAAAGAAAAGCGAAACCAACGACATAACGAAAATTTTACAGGGGCTCTATTCGTCTTAAATAGGGACAGGGATATTACCTATGGCTTCGCTCACGCATCAAGGCTTGCAAAGTTGAACTTTAAATCTAGCTGCTTAAAGCTTGGTTGCAACGACGCGACGCGTGAGGGAAGCCATAGGGAATCTCCCTGTCCCTATTTAAGACTTCGAATAGAGCCCCAGGCTTCAAACTATGCAACGCTTGTATTTTTACTTACACCTACTACTACTGGTAGCAACCTAACAGTACAGTTGTACGTATTCACGGCTGTTCCCAAAAGAACAAATTCAATCATTTATTCAGCAAATTAGTCACAAACGGGCACTTTTACACGTTTTAGCCAATTTGCATTGGCAAGAGCGTCAAACAAAATCAGCAGAAAGCTTTTTTTTAATTAGGTATTTAGGTGCTATTGTACTTTCAACTTTACAATAGATATTTGCAAATAATAAGTAACGTCTTAAACAAAATACAGCAAGAATTGCCTCTAAAATAACACTTAAATACAGCAATATAGTTGGCTTAATTGTTTATTAATATTACGAATGATACACGAACGATATGGTTCAATTGTATTTATTTAAACTTTATTGCACATTAGTAAAAACTAATACAAAAGGCGAACTTAATGCCATAAAGCCTTCTCTAACAGTTAAACCTTTTTAATTATGAAACCTCGCTAGACGCATGTTTAATTTGATCTTTTTTTTAAACAAAGCAAGAGAAAGTCGGCTTCGGAAGTGGCTGTCTTTGCAGTCTTACAAATAAATGAGCACTCAATTATGAAATCATATTCACAAATACCTTGCCTCTGAACAAAAACGAATAAAAGCCAAAAAAGTTCCTTTGTTCATTGACAAAAAAACAGCTTTTTGTTTTTATGCAATCGGTTTAGAGCACATGTTAGTTTTAGAGGTCCTTAAAAAAATGGTTCTCTGTTTTATAAAACGAGTACTGTACGTACAGTTCAGAGAAATGGGTAAAGGCAATTTTAAATTTATTAAAGCTGATTGGTACCTAATACCTAACCCAATAACTCAAGTGAACATTTTATTACGACACCAAAAACGAACTGAAGATGTAGACGTGGCGATTACCCCATTGCCACATAAAAAGAAGAACATGTGCAGATTGACTAACTAAAGGTTCATTAATATACTAGCTCGGAACAGAGTCTGCTAGTTCTTAAAAATCACACGTAGGTACAAAGGTACATACGCTCTCTTGCGCGCCGTAAATGCAGGAAGCAGGAGAACACGGTGAGAAAACTCAAGTATTAGACAAGAAAACATTTTTATTGACATGCAAATTTCCCAATCGCCATCGCCATCCAACACTAGGAACGCAATGTTGACGTGGCGTGGCGTGCTCGACTAACCTATTCCCCGATTTCCTCGAGCATAAATCAAATGCACCGAACAGCGGAAACTGTCGCGTCGGCCGGCGCAGGAGTGGCGACACCGACACTCGGATGCTATCACTCGCTAATTGTAATCACGCATGCCATTATTCCTTCACTGCAAAATATACCTTACTCTGGTCTGTTAACACCGGGTTTCGGTGAGCTAGTGGGACGCAGCGGCTTGCGACGGGCGATCTTATCGTGCGTCATGATCGCCTTCAATTCGCAGGACGCATTCCCGCAGTTAGCCAAATGACCGTTTTGACGTGATGCAGAAATGCGATGACAAGGGCGATGTGGTCGCTATTGACATTGAGCTTGTAAGTACATAGTGATGTAGGTGGGATGCACGAAACAGTCTAGATTACACCTCAGACACAAATTATGGTACACTCATGGAGATGAGGAATGTTTCGATTCGTCCGGAAGAAGAGTTTTGATCAGTTTATGCAAACAAAAGTAAACTGCCATGTCACCATTAACCTGCAATGTGCTACGAGCCATGACGTCGAGTCATATTCCACACAGCCGCACATTAAAAGTGTACTTATAACATCGTACTAATTATAATTGTGGCTGCCCGTTGTTAAAAGATAACGATGATATTTGAACAGCCTTGTAAAAAATACCTATATAAATGAAACAAAAAAACGACAACTCCTTAAACAAATAGTAACGGTAGGTATAAGTGAGTCTACCAGTTAAACCTTTTAATTGAAACCTCGCTAAACGCATGTTTTAATGAACTACTAAAACTAACAACAGTCCTTGTCTTCAAGCATGTCTGGAGTATGTCACAAGGTTACATTGTTTTGGTTCGTTCTTCGAAACCAGAAACGCGTTGTCGCATCTGGTGTTGAATACATATGTCTATAGGCTTCGGTTACCACTGTCCATAAAAGAAAATGACACGGCAATGGAGTAGCCTCCAGATACGATCCCGAAAGGTAATGACTAAAGTATCATCAGTATTCGGTGAGCCATTGATCTTTGGTCGTGCGGCCGGTGCGTCGACCGCGGGAGGCGTCACGACCGCTCCGATTTGAATACTAGATAATTAATATTGCTTTATTAGCGATATCGGCTCGCCTTTGAACGCGCCGCCCGCGCGTGCGGGCGAGGTAAGCGCATCTCCACCGCAAAGCTCCCGACCAACAGTTTACTGTAATGATCTTATGACGTAAGGGAGGAAGGATGACGAGAAAACTGCCTCCAATTCTGTTCAATAGAAATCAATGTCTAACTGAGACACAAGAGAGGAAACACGTTGTCTCAACAACTAATGTATATCAAAAGGACATTTCACATTAGCCGCTATAAAAACAGTTTCAAAATATGTTATCCTACGTGCTAGTGAGTTGGACGTTTTGATAAACTATCTGTCTTGTCGTCACTGGATAGATTGAAAAGGAAAGCCTGTCTACATTGCAAATAGGTAACATTTGTCAAATGTGCTTTAACTAGATAAATGACCAATTTAGATTGTTATCCATTACACATGGAATGTACCCAACTTGCAAATTGCCACCCAACTGCTATAGTAGTAGTACGGGGTACAACGAGAAATGACTTAACATTACCATGCCACGAAGTTCCAAATAGAGCAACAGCGTGATTAATTACTCGATCGGACTTGCGCGCGCGCATTGTCCGCGGTTCATCTGTTATCTTCATTTGATCGGGGGTCGGCGCCCGCGACCCGTAGATCGTATCGGTGCATTACACGTGCTCCAATTGTACACCTGTACCCTACTGTACCGACGCAGCAGCTCGGGCATAAACTTCGCGCGACCAGCAGTTAGTGTTTCACTTATTTGTTGGGACCGTTGTGCAGCGAGGTCGCTTACAAGTTGCAATGTAAGTAAGTACTTGAGTTAAGTACGTAATATGTACATGTTACGAAAACGATCGGGGCTGCTGCTGCTGTGTGTAGCCCAGCTATAAAACAGTATTTATAACTTATAAGTTCATAACTGTCTTAATAGTAGGAGATACGGCCTAACCTAAGGAATATACAGATATTCCCATCTGTTATTTGAATTAAGTTTAATATAATAATAAAATTACTTGAGTTTGAATGTTAGATAATGAGTATTATCAATAAATATCAACTGGGTTGCCGATCTAAATATGGGGCATAAGGTATGTGAGGTTTTTCTTCGATCAATTTTTTTCGTTCATATTTTATAACTTTCTTTATCAGCTAGACATTATCCTGCGAATCTGCAATCAAATCTCCGTGCCTGCAGCTTCTACACGAGCTAGCATCAACCCCCTTCTACAATATCAAACTTCAAGGGACTCATGAAGGAAATACATGAAACTAGCTCAAAATAGGGAAAAATGGAAGACACAGACAAGGAGCCGACCCCAGGTAATGGGACAAGGCTAAGGAGAAGAACAAACTTTAAGGGGCACAGTCCACTTATTATTAATTATATGATAATTTATTAATTACTAGCTTCTGCCCGCGACTTCGCCCGCGTGGAATTCGGTTATCGCGTTCCCGCGGAAACTATGCGTTTTTACGGGATAAAAAGAAGTCTATGTCCTTTCCGGGACTCCAACTACCTCCATACCAAATTTCATCTCAACCGATCCAGCAGTTGAAGCGTGAAGAGGCAACAGACCGAGTTACTTTCGCATTTATAATATTAATATGAATAGGTACTCATTAACTTGATACTTAGTGATTTTATTCGTCACCCGTTATTTGCATGCCTTGCTCACCCTCTGGTTTAATTATAATAATCATTTTAATGATGCATTATGGTAGTAAGTAACGGTGCTAAGTAATATTCATAAACACATCTGGTTTGTAATTAAAATAGGAATCATACTTATGTACCGATGCATGTAAACAGATGGCCATTAAAAATGCAGATCCAGATAATACAGGGATTTATTAATGCAAACTTGGAATTATGATCTCCTTCCATTGTAACAACAATTTGTTTATTTGTATTACGATACTGACTTAACTGAAGTATTTTTTCCACAGTATTGATTATTATGGAAAAACAATCTAATGAGAACTCACATTCATATGCCATAACGTTCTCTTCAGATTATATACATAAAAAACTTATAGGACAAGCCATAAAGTGTCATAAAATACGAATAAGACGAGATGTCTCTGATTAGAAATAGATCTAAAATGTTCAAGTAGAATTTTTCTTTCCATGAATTTGTATGAACGCAAGTAGAAGCGAGGTGTCACGGCATCTGTGTCACGCGCAGGGAGGCGCTAATTAGAGTGCGCTGACGCAGAGCTCATTAACGCTCATTCAAATTACGTCAAAATTATCCTAATTAATACCTGAATGTGTGTGACCGTTTGTTAGCTGTGAGATCCATGTACACACCTCAACCTAATGATCTTTATATGCTAATTTTTGTGTTTTATGAATAAGTCTAATTTTGCATTGTTATAAATAAATAAATTAATTAGCCTCATACGAATTGAGTTTCACTGTGAGTTTAGTCTAAAGACTTGTTGGATTTGTCTGTTAATCTAATTGGGAAAAAAAAATATGTCTTATTAATATTATACCATAGATGTTATTTAATTTTTTTTACTAAATCATCAAGTCAGCCGAAACACGTCCACTGCTGGACATAGGCCTTCCCAAGGCTCTTGTGCCACTCGCATTCACCGTATTCTCGCAATCTTTATCAGGTCATCGCTACAAGCATAACTAGAACTACCAATTTATGAACTGTAGGTATCTCTGAAGTTAGACACAGTTAGCGAAATGCTGTCATTCCGGAGTTTTCTATTAGATTGTGACAGGCAATCATGAACTGCCTGGGGCCACTGTCACTGATTAGGGACCTAAAGGTAGGCCTCATAAAAGAGCCCAAGATCACTCAAAGAGTAATTGGAGTGGGAGCTGGAGGCGAGGCAACAGAACTAGGGTCACCGGCATAGCGTCTTGTTTGGCGGCTTATTACTTGTAGGAGGGCTGAGAAGCCAGTAAATTCGAAAGAAGACGCCCCTTAGAGCCTCTAACAAAATAGAATGACAAACTGACGATCTATTGAAGCTCGTAGGGAGATGGATGCTGACGGTGAAGTAGTGGTTTGTTGAACCTTAGAGGTGAACCGTCTTTATATGACGACGACGAAGCATGCAGCATCTTAACCATATTTGTTTTGAGCATAGGTATTACTGGCTCCTCCAGTGAATAATCGGGGGCCTGGCACAACGGGGGGCGCGCGGCGGGGCGGGTAATTAACCAGCGCTCAAAGCGCGCCGCCGCACGACCGGCGCGCGCGCACCACCTCTGCTAAAGTCTACAACTACTTGTACTTTGAAAATGGACCTTCTTAGGACCTCGAGTCAGCTCAAAAAACAAAGTAAATGTCTCCCAAGCACTACCAGATAACTACTTGGACTTTGAAAACTTCAGAGGCCCTAGAGCACGTTCAGAAATCAGAAAAATTTTAGAACGAAGCAAATGTTTCGGGTTTCACGTTTTCATAATCCTTTACAATATGGAGACACAAACGATGAGACACTTTCTTATATTAGGAATCAGCACACATTACGAGATTCGAGACCGGATAAACCTGAAATTTTTGTTTGTTTGGGAAGCAGAACCGGTTTTTAATTTGATTTTCGTACCTTCATTATAATTTCCTGACTCACTTTACTCGCAATACTGCACAGTTGTTTTCGCCACTCTTGCGGCACTAGTTACTTGCTACCTCCGTATGGTGCTCATTTGAAAGGTACCTAAATAGGAGCATGATATTAGATGATTCAAAAATAATACGCTTGTGAAAAACACTAAACGAAATATATTGCAATAAAAGACTATTCTAATTTGAACTTACGCCAATAAGATGTACAACTAGTTGATGAAACATAAACTTGATTTAAATAGCAATAACGATGACCTAGAGCTTTCCAGAGCAAACCTCAAGACTAAAGAATGCAAGCATCAACTGAATCCTGATAGCATCACGTTCACTTTTTACACTCCAGAATCGCTTTTAAGTCCATCGTTACATCTTTATTAGGTAATTGCCGGAGATAACAATGCCATTGACCCTGACTGTAAGATGTAGATATACACTTTTCAATCTTACTCCTCTGTAATAAACTTCAAATGTGTATACTTATATGTTTTTGTACTCTGCCCAGGATCGCACTCACGAAGCGCGACGTCACATGCAAAACCGTGTTTTTAATTGCGTCGCACAATTATTATAATAACTAGTATATTAGTGGGCGCACTCTGTGACTGATATGCGATAGCACCTGTTGCATAGCTAGACGTAATTGCTTAGTATTCAGCACAATATAATAAACGGGTATTCTTTATTGAAGTTGTCGTTTCATCATCGCCAGAAGCAGAGGGACAAAATTACTAAAATGTATTGCACTGTGCAGCATACGGACTGCTAAGGTGTGCACTTTGTCCTGGACACTTTATTGAATTTATACAAATGCGTGATGATGCTTCGTGTTATCCTAATATTAGACCGCTGAAGACTAAAGTTTATTCGTTCGACCATGCTTGTTCTGTGCCCCGGGGATTGCATCTCGTAATGAGACGCATCTCAAAAGCAGAATGTCAGAGGCTGGGATGGTAGTGGATCTTTGGTCGATTGTAGTTGAAATTATATTGAGATTAGAACTTAAATTGGATTACAATTTGGACTTTATTATGTCTTAATCTGACATTGTTAAGAATTTGCTCATTCCAATTACCGCGGCATTCATATTGGAATTTTCGTATTTTTAGGAGGATGTAAGTGGATAAATTCTTTCTCGTTCTCGTATAAGAGAAGATACGTACTTATTGTAAGATTTACGCATGGTAGCTAGACTGGTATTAGTAACAGCTATGTTAGTGGTATTCATATTGGATTTGATAGTGTAGTTGTAGTATTTGGAACAAAAGCTTGCGTGCTTTTCCGCGAAAAAATGCAAAGAAAATCAGTTCTTTCTGATAGAATAAGACTACTCAATATTTTTATATTACTATCTAAAATATAGGAGAGTGGTGAAAAAGAGGGGAGGCCTTTGCCCAGCAGTAGAACACTTTATAGGCTATAATAATGAAAAAAACTATCTGAACGAATTAAGTTGAAAATACTCATATATTTCAAAATTATTCCTCTATGAAAATCGATACGCAAGTAGTATTAGAAATTCCGGAATCACAAGATCTGGCAACACCTACTACAAGCGAGAAGAGACTGTGACGTGTTTGTATTCTAACAGTCACTGCGCTTAATTAGTTGCAGTGCTTCAATTGCCGCAGCTACGGGCGCGCCAGCCGAGTATGCTCCTTGTCGGAACACGGTAAAACCTCAAATGCAAACTATAGAACTAGACGCACCGCCGACCAAACGAAACATAGCCCTAACAATACACAATACAGTCTAAAATACAATCGTGGCAAGAGAAACAATGGCGCCGAAGCGATGGAGATGTAAACAGATTCTAAGACGAATTATCAATCTACGTCTATCCTTATTCAATGGGAAATCGTTGTGAATAAGAAACCGATAATTAAGTTGATTATGTTGTTGGGAATGTTTACTATGAGCGCTGCGGAGACGCAGTAAACAGTTGCTGGATCATTCCTCGGTTATGATCTTGATCTTTAATATTGCGTTTACTCTTCGAAGGCGGTTATCTTTTAGGATACTACAATTTAAATTTCGCTTCGCTAGATGTCGTTGATTAGCGATCATATCTGCTATTCACGCTTTGAGTGGAGCTAAAATTCAAAAGATTTTATGGTTGTCATCTTGATTTAAAATCAAAAGTATTTTTCTATTACTACTTGTCTCATTAATTTACCAAATTAAATTTACAATACAAGGCGCAGTCCAGCTTGCAATCCAACATGCATTTGACCACTTTGAGCGATATATATTAGAAGCCGTGATGGCCTAGTAGCTCGACCTACCGCCTCTCATGCAGAGGGTCGGGGGTTCGATTCCGGCTCGCACCTCTAAGTTTACTTATGTGCGTAATACAATTTGAATTTACCAATGAGCTTTTCGGTGAAGGAAAACATCATGAGGAAACTCTTAAAAATGTAAATAGGTAGAAAGAACAAATAAATTGTATTATTATTATTATATACTTGCACGCATCTACGAAGTAATTCAAAGATGTGTGTGAAGTCTCCAATCTGCACTGGGCCCGCGTGGGGACTATAGCCCAAACCCTCTCGTGATGAGGGGAGGCCTGTGCCCTGCAGTGGGACGCAAATAGGCTGTATTAGTAGGAGCGTTAATCTGGATTAATTTGAATGTAATTTTCTTTAACAGAAAAGATGAGGAGTAAAAGGTTGATGTGGTTTGACCATGTGATGAGGAGGGATGAAAGTCATATTTGTAGAAGAGTATTAGGTATGGATGTGGATGGATATAGAGGCAGAGGTAGACCTAGGAAGGTGTGGATGGATTGCGTGAAGGATGATATGTGTATGAAAGACGTTAGTAGAGAGATGACTGCTAATAGGAGCGAATGGAAGAAGAAAACATGTTGTGCCGAACCCCACATAACGTGGGAAAAGGCCAAGCGAATGATGATGATTTCTTTAATAATATAACTCGTGTTTTGATATCATAAAATCAGGTCGAAGCAACGACTACGAAGAAACTCATTATGATGATATTTGAAGTAGCCAACTATAATAAAACATCAATTGATATTTGTATGATTGACTTCGCTGTGTAGACTAAAGAAGGGCCGCAGGTGTGCGGAAGCGTCATAATTAATTCAGTATTCGTCGAATCGGTTCCGAAGTGTCAGGCTGAATGGTGAATTAATACACAATCGCTGGCAAATGAGTGTGGTGCGTGCAAGAATGACTTTGTAATCAGCATTGTCAAAATTAATGCGCTCGTCAAAGGGTAGCACTGAGTTGTGAATAAGTAATGGTACACGGAATGCGAAAAAGGGTCAGTTTTACTGACTCTGTAGAGTTTATGTAAGCGCACTTTTGGATAGGTACTGTCTAGCAAACAAAGAATGGAAAAACTTGCTTCAAAACTTCATGAAATCGTGAAAATCGTGATCTTGTGAATTTATTTATGGCGTAGGAGTTGACGCTACGACTCTACGCTACGCTTGACTCTAGTTTTGGGAATGTGATTCGTTTTTAACTAGAATGCAATCGTGTTAAATATGATATGCAAGTAAGGCTGACTTGCACTTGCTTGCACCAACGTTTCTAACCTCGGTTCAACGTCTAACTCGAGCTAGGGGGTTAACCCGAGAATATAATTTCCTAATTATATTTTAGCCTTTAATTTTGAGTTCATCCATAGATTAGAGATCTTCTGCATAGCCAGGCGACCGCCTCCTCCACTGCTTGTGGGTTTCTTTTTCCATACACGAAGTGTCAACATTTTATAACCGCATTTGAATTCTAAAACATGTGGACACGGTTATCTCGCAGCATAAACGTACCTACTATTATACCTATCTATTCTTGTCACGCAGCCTGCCATATGCCTCCTTTTGCCCCGTAAATTTTTCAGCATTCTTTCAATGCAAATCTTCACCAACGCGGCTTCCCCAGAATCTCTTAGTCCACATTTCTAATAGTAAATTCAAAAACACATGACGCATATACATTCACACATACACACACACACATATGCATGCTCATATTAACCCAGTGCTCATTTCTTATGTTTTCCTGATTTCCTTTCAATAGTATTACTTTCAGAAAATCTTTTTGTATTTTTGTAGCCATCTATTATTGGTTTTGTTGACTGTATTTATACTTCTTTGTATACTTGTTTACTGTATTGCTGTTGCTGCCCCTAATAAAGAAAATAAAATAAATAAATTATCATTTTTTTAATACTATAGGGGGGCTAACGAGCAGACGAGCTACTTGATGGGGGGTAGTCATCGTCGCCCATGGACAAGTGCAACACCAGAGGAGTTGCCAATGCGTTGCCGGCCTTTAAGAGCTCTATTCACTCGCTTCTTGAAGATCCCCATGTCATAGCGCGACGGAAACACCTCAGGAGGAAGATCGTTCCACAGCTTACACGTTCTAGGAAGAAAAGAACGCGAAGCCCGAACGTTTTTGGGTTGCCAGGCGTCCAGCAACACGTAGGGGTGGACCTTACTTCTGAGGCGGGAAGTGCGGTAACATCATTTTAAACACCTGAATCTCTTTGGAAACGCGCAAAATTTGCCAGTATCAAATATCAGACAGATTCCACGCGGTAAAACGCGGCACGCGGTGCGGCCGGAGTCGATTCAGAAACAAGCTTAAAATTAAATTACTTACATTAAAATTTAAAATAATTAATTTCCTTCACTGTAAAGGCTAAAGTGCAGCCGTTTCGATCTAGATCCCGTGCTGCTCTGAGGCACCGCCGCGCCGGGCGGTCCGCGCTTGCGCATGCAAATCCGCGCCATTGCTCATGCCGCCTGGTGGGGGAGGGGGGAGCACGCAACTATTCAATTAACCACTGCACGCCACCGACGGATTTAAGTTATTGTTCCGATATCATGAGAACGGACTCATTAAGTAAGTATAACCTTCGCAGTTCATTTGCATGTATTTATCCAGCGACTTTGCACAAGTTGATTGTTGATTAGGATGGTGATCGAGAACTGCCGAATAATAACAGAATTTGGACCTTTGAGTTTACTTTGGTGAAGTTTGGTGACAGGCAGAGAGACTTAAAAACATTTTATAAATCCTTAGAGAACATTACGAGGTTAAACTCGTAAAAGCTAAAAATACAAGAATATGTCCATGGAACCTGAAACCTTCATTCTGGGCTTCGTAACAGTATCTAACCGCTACCGTATGACTCACTGGAGCAATCGCTTCTCAAAACTACCTACTAATCTAATATAATAAGTTTATCGGAAGTTAGGCGAGAGTGAGGCATATTAAGTGGAATTAGTTTTGACATTCCGCGGAGCTTCGCGTGTCCCGCAGCATCCGCTCCCACGTTACATTTGCGTTCGACAAATTACATTTCGTATGCGAGTGTCACGCCAAGTAACGCTTGGAACTGTAATGGGACCTGCAGTATTTAGACTAAACTGTACCTACAGCAAGCTGCTTGGCCTTGGTTAATTAGTTTTGGTATACCCGGCGCAACTAAAAGTTACAAAAAGGTACCTAAAGGTACCCATGGTAGTAAAAAAATAAAATCATTTACCAAATGATATCAGACAGCTTGCCTTGAAGCCATTCGCCACTGCATTGTACAAATGGCTCTCCGATAAGAGCTTTTATTCGTTAAATGACTTTTTTGATAAAATATAGATTAAGTTTAGGTATTTTTTTTGACATTCAAATTGTTTTAATAATTTAAGAATTTCTCGTGTAGCTATAATAATTTTTGCATGACTACTTTTTGTCGAGATGTGCTGACACTTGCAATTTTTTCTTATCATCTTATTTTTACCATGTCTCAAGCAAATAAACTATTTTCATTTTCATTTCATTTCATAATAAAACAAATATCCCACGTGGATGCCAAATGTGTAAATATCCTTAGCGGTAACGGTTGTCAAAATCGAAACTGAGTTGACATCGTCGAATCAGCTCTTCCAGAAAACCCAGGTTCCTTTCCCAATTCCCATAGAAATGTTTACTACTGTGAAATCATTTAAAGGGCAATGTTTTCATTAGTATTTTCTTAGCCTGTTGTCAATTTTATTCGCTAAATTTTAAATCTTATGAAATGCATGTAAAGTTGTAACTCATTCTTTCCAAAAGAAATAGGCACAAGATTAGAGCTTCGTTGCTTTCCTTAGCGTTTCAGGCTGTGCGCTTCAATGACGGCGAGTCCAACGGAGTTTTATTCAGCATTTTTTTAAATATACGTGTTTCTCTTAGGTCAAATTGGTTGTTGACGGATCACAATGCAATTAGGCGCGTCTGCGCCGTCGCCGTATGCTAATCGGCGCGGGCGCCTCAAAGGCGGTGACTCCTACAAATTGTCCCGGAATCTAAAATACGGCGCGTAATGAGCGCCCGCCAGCGGCCGGCTACCAGTGTTGCCCGTTCCCACGCGGGTATTAAATCTCGTGACGAGCCGCTCACTCTAAAACACTTTATTAGACTAAGTACCCACGAACGCTGTCATCGGCATTATAGAAATTATCGAAAAATCGTGTGAATCTTTGGGCCGCGACAAGAATTTGGTGAGTAATTCTCGAAGTGCTCCGGACGACTAAACCTGAAACAGTGGCGACAAGGCGTTTAGTAAAAAAATACTCGATCGATTGCTTTGAAACTCTTAACGGATGAAAACGTGAACGCGATCGAGACGTTTACATTTAACTATGTATATGTATAGTGGACTCTAAGAGGACGACTTTGGTTGAACTTAAAATGAAACGAAGTTTGTTAAGGATTTTAGTCACGGATTTCATAGGTTGAAATGTTGTGTAGCTAACGCAGTGCAGTTCCTTCGAATGTTATAGCCAGTTCGAATCAATGGAGCCTAGTCGAGCGGTCGCCGCGGCCGGGCCGGCCGTGCGTGCCGCCGGTGATTGGGGCGCAAGGGGTCGGAGGGAATTTAAAATTCAGATAAGCGGAATAAAAGCTCGCCGCTGGAATGCGCCAGGAGCTCGAGCCAATTCGGAACGTGTATCGGCAGTTTAAGCTTCATTGCGAATTGAATTTTAAACTAGATCCGTAGATAAACTGCGGAATGAGTTTAAGGAGCAGCGCTGTGAGTTTGGCATTTCTGTTTATGGAATGGGCCGTGAAGCGTGTGATGCTGGATGGACCCGGACGGAATATCGATAGCGATTCCTTCCGCGTCCGTGCGCGGGAGGCTGGCGCGCGGAGATAAACGAACAACCGCCCCGGCGCTTCACAAACATGTAAATGCGCCGCCCTGCCCGTAATGCACCGATAATGCCGGTGTTTGATTTCGATAGTCAACGGACAAGCGCCGAGTGCTCGGCCAATATAAATGCTAAATGCGTTCATGAATGCCAAATGGGGGCTGCTTAGGATGGACTTGGAAATGAATGTTTTTAAAACAAAAGGAGTTTAAGTGGGTGCAGTTTATACGACACGTAACGGTGCGGAGGCAAACAGAAGACGAAACGGAATAATCGGGCCCTCGGATACCGCTAGGAATTGAAATGTGGACCAGCGGCCTTTTTCGGTGCTGCCGTATTTAAATTGAAATCTCGCAGCTCCATCAAAAGGTTGCGAATTCTTGAATAAAGATTCATTTACAATTTTGAACCGACTTGAAAAAGGCGATACTCGATTCAAACCTCTCATTTCATTAATTCACAATACGAAAAGGGATCCGATTTTTTTTTACAACTAATTCTTTATTAATATTTTTGTCCTATAAAACGCATCATTATTCACTTTGATACCTGGGAACTCCAGTAGGTACCGGTGACACGACTCATTACCCCGTAGCGGCTGCTGGCCCTATTCCGATGCATTAAGGTCGGTATTGCGGTGGCATCTCATTATAACTGCATTAGAGGCGCGCATTTGCCGTAAGTGATAGCTGGGAATGAAGTGATCAGGAGGCGGCGACGCGTGACCCTGTGTCATTGCCACAAGTGATACTGTTGTTTAGTGACAGTAACTATCAGGAATTTGCAAGCATAGTTAAATTTATAATTAAATCTAAAATAAATCTCGTTTGCCAGCTAAAGGATAACCAAAGTGGGAGTCATAATTTAATCATGTATCAATTGATATGAACTTTACGTATCATATTTTATATAACGTTATGCTATAGGCATGTATGTCTCCTTTAATCACAAGGTCTCTATACCCTTTTCATTAGGTACCTATTGCATACTGAACAAATATCTTAGAACTCATCAAGTCATCAACGAAGCGGTTCGTTGCGATGATGAGTTACCTACAAATCGTTGATGAGTGCAAATTTTCACGGACTAAAGGCAATGCGAGACGAGTTTTGAGCCCCTGATTCACTATATTGAGATGCGATCATGCTAGTCGAAGGCGATACTAGTTTATATTTTGTGTTTTACCTGCCTATTCATTGAAATATTTATTCATATCCAAATTAAGTCCGTGACTCCCGTCGTAGTAAATCATGGCGCGGCGCTCGGCGGTTCACCGGCTAATTAAATATGCATCTTATTATTTCTTATTAATAACATTAGCATATTACTAAAAACAAAAACGGCGTACGCGCAGAGCGGAACGACTCTACTTGTACCCGGTGGATGGACTTAACAGAAACAGCTTGGACAACAAGAAATTCTGCATCATTGGCCCCGTACAAAACTGCAACCACTTTCGGCAGTTTCAAATATTTGTGACTATATTTTTGCGGCTACCGATATTGGAGACGATTCATAGCTGCAAGAACTAAAGGCAATCGATCTGACGTGGTCCGACGCTAAGCGCGTTGCTCAAAACAGAGCGCGATGGACGAGTACGGGACGCCCTCGCTCCACCTAAGGGTCACAGGACACTAAGCCAAGAAATTCAAAAGTAAAAGCTATGCTGGGCAAATTTGATGAGTCCTTTCAAATCTTTTAACAAAAAGGTCATTAAGAAGAAGTCTTGTTATTTAAACTATTTAGTAAGTATGCTACAGAACCAAGTGGAGCACGCCCCGATCTGCGCCCGCGCTCATTATCGTGGGTTAATTGAAAACGAGCTCATTGTAATACACTATCTGGCGTCAGGGCTACTGCCACGGTGTCAGGTGTGGGGCTGGAATCTCCTAATGGAACATATTTACTTTACTTACTTTGTGGTCCGTCCTCTTGTAGATTCTCGTCTCTGTGAACTTTTAAACTTGTAACCCGCGATTTCGTGATTTGCCAAAGAAAACAACAAGTGAGGTAAAAGTTTACGGGAATTACGAAAAGTACAGTCTTCACTGAAATAAGGCAGAAATATTGTTTACTAGCTCTTCCCGAAGATAAACATTTCTAGTAACTTCACCTAACTTGGATAGCTTAAAACACGAAACTATGTCTACAGCCATTCATTCTGCCGATGCTAGCTGATGACTAGGAGTGTAAAGAGAGCAGAAACCGAGCTGAAGAGGATAGCGGTGCATTGATGGCCTAGTTCGGGCTCCTAGCAGCCCTGCGCCCACGCATGGCGCGCCTCGCTTATCTAATTATTATGATTTAAACGCGAGCATAATCGCTCATTAACATGCGCGCTCATCCCAACTTATTACCGAAACCGCGCGGCTGCTTATTACGTCTACAATACACTAATTATGTTCCACCCGTTCTTATCAATCAATGTTTAAAATAATTACAACTATCACACGTAAGAAAATATGTTATTAAATTAATTATGCTCGTACCGTCGGAATCAGAAGCCCGTCTCTTCTTTTTTTGTCATTTTGCCTTTATGTAAACCATACATTTCCCTACATACGTTCTTCATTACGAATATTCAATTAATGTTACGACCGAGATTTGAATACATTGTAGCTCTACGTACAATATTTATGCTAAATGATCCGTAGATCATTCTAATCTCAAAAAAAAAAATTCGTTTGGCGTTGTCGGCGTCTAGACTCAATTACCGCATTTAAATGAGGATGGTTGCTTAAACCATATTTTTTGCTTGCTAACAGTAAAAAGCGATGTAACTGGGGTCATTGCCAGCGATTATGCAAATGCACTAAACCCGACAGCTGCCAGCGGTGACCCACACTTGCCTTTGCTCTACTTTGTAGCGTTAGAATCAGGAATATTGCAAGCAACATTGCAACAAGTTTGTGGCTTAATTTGTAACACTACATCTTTACTATTAAATATTGACTACTGACTATTGAATACTGAGGTTCAATTTACTGCCTTGTGTTGCACCGTTTGAGGCAGCGTCTCCATTATGGGTAAGGTAACCTATTCAACCGAAATAATAATACAGAAATAAGTACAGAAGTAGTTTATAGACCGCCTGGTGATGCAGGTCAGAGAGGAGTAGGGATCAGACCACGTGGGAGGTCACCCATGCGATGGACCGACCAGATCAAGTCTGCTGTTGAGGGACTATTGCATGAGTGCACCAGAATGTCTGCCAATCGATAGGGATGGCGTGATATCATACGGCGAGTGACATCTGCGCCATGGTGCTAGCAGTTGGCCACGACCGCACTCTGTGAAGAGGGCACCGAGAGAGAAGAAGAGTACAGAAGTAAATTAATATTAAATTCTAAAACGACGGCCCCCCGTTGAAAACTGCAAATGTCGTTCACTTCAACAAGATGGAGGAAGGTGATGGATGCGATTTGCGGTCGGCATAGTGCCGGTTTGTGTCCGTCCCGATCGCCTTAAATCGCGATTAATTATCTTGCAAAAACTGCAAGAGGGAACAGTTTCTGTTTCAATTCTCAAATCCACTCGCATTTTTAAATGGCTAAGAGTCTTTATCCGTCGGTTTCCATAAATCTTTGCAAAGGCTTCCATAAAGCTTTTGCAAAATTGTTTTTGCTGTTGGAGAGCGTAGCGTATTATTTAGCGATCCTATTGTCCGATACGCGGCAACGTTAGCTACACTTTTTTCCGACGACTTTGTTAAGTTTGTAAAGCGGGAAGGGCAGAGGGTCCAAGACGGATGGATTTAAAACAACGTGTCGTGGGACCAGGGTTCTCCTGGGTGAGGGGGTGACAAATGTCCGAGTAACTCTACCGTCGCTTTACATGCATAAGTTACGTCCGGGTCTTAATCCCATAGGGCATTAAACTCAGTTAACGAAATACTTTAAGTTTTCAGTTTTAATGTTCTACCTAATTTGAGAGGACTTGGTTGAAATTATTCGGTGTCTAATCGACTGCTCTACCTACAGAAATTGCTTCACTCTCCATTTGGTTTAATTGACGAATTATAATTTATTTTTCCCTGTCGCCCATTAAACATGTAGAATTTTGTCTTCCTGATCTATGCCACTGTATTAGAAAATTTGCGTTTAATATTTCGACATATTTGTTAACATTATTGACGAAATAACCCCAAGATTTATGTGGCTACAGTAAAATGTGATGATAGAGGAAACCTAACTGATCCAATATGCATGTGATGCCAACATTTATATTGGAGTCTTCAAACTTAAATAAGTATTAGAAGACCTTGCAAATAAAAGGCGGTCGGCGTAGCAGACAAAACAGCAAATAAATTCTAAGCGATACTCAAAAGCCTCTTATTCAGATATGGAACGGCGGCCTATGTCAACACGGACCCGCCGACCCCCGCGAATATAAAATGAAGCAATAATACTCGGACGTTGTTGTTTTACAAGTCAATACTATTGATTCTGGCCTGAGTTGAGGCCAGTACTACAAAAACGATAGTTTTGCTTAAAATATCTAGTAGTAGTCTTCAAAAAGAGGTATTTAGTCAAATAAAAAAACTGGATTTCCACGGCTTTATCTATTTTTTATGTGAGTAGGCAGATACTTAAGGTAACATAGTTATGTGATGAGCACCTATGTCATTGGGTTTAGAATTAGTAGAGTTAGAGTGGAGAAGAGCAAAATTGTTGGATCGGAGTAAAGTTAAACACCAACAAGAGTAGATAGATTACTTACATCTATATGGCCATCCATTTGGCCAATATAGGACTTTGAAACGACCGAGTTTGCAAATAGAGTGGTAAAACGAAGAGTATGAGTCAAGTCAATACGAGTGCAACTGCCATTGCACACAATAATTAACTTAGTGGAGGTGCAGTAAGCAATGGATTAGCTGAAAAAAACAGGTATAAGTAATTTAATTTACTTAATGTCATTGAAATTTTGAATAAAGCTTTCTGTTGAGTTTGTTTGGATGTCTTTGTTCTCAGCAAAGGGCTATCAGGTGCTGGTAGATTCATTTAATGATCTGACGTGGCCAATTTGCTGAATAAATGATTGAATTGGATTGTGAATTCACGCACAAGATCCCGATTGATTTCAGTTTATGCTATATAACAAAATGATGAGTCGCGAGGATAAGGGTCGATCAGTAGTTGACCACATTGCCTCCTTGCATTCGGCCTTGACCGGGCAGGTGCGCGCGCGCAGGATTACCGCCGCGGTCTCATTGCCGCCCTCGGTATGCAAAGCGCCTTAAACGATAAGGTTTCACCCTTGCAGAATGCAAATTGTACACACCTGACTGAACTCTCTTTTAGTAAGCATATTTGAAATTAATTTTATAAAATTTTCGGCTAATGGCTGGCATCCATACTAATCCATATTAATATTATAAATGCGAAAGTAACTCTGTCTGTCTGTCTGTCTGTTACCTCTTCATGCTAAAACGGCTTGACCGACTGACCTGAATTTTGGTATAGAGATAGTTCGAGACCCGAGGAAGGACATAGGATAGTTTTTATCCCGAATTTCATCCCGTTAAGGGTAGAAGCTAGTTGTTATATAAAGCCATATGAATACTACAATACAATTCAAAATGTAATAAATAATACATATCAAGACTTGCACTATTTTGAATCAAGTTCCAAACCAGTCTGGGAAAAATATCATTCAACTGCTACTTTGTAAAATAACATCACAAAAAAGACATCAATTGCTTAAAATGTTGCAAGCCGATTGAAATTCCAGCAGCCATCGTTGGCTTGCCGATCGCGTAGTTATGGATCCCCAATCGCCGCTGCGTGCGCGCAAGGGTTGCCATAACCTAAAATGAAAAATCCTGACTCTGAGGTTTTTTGAACTGGACATTTTCCATTAAATTCCGGACCTACATTTTCTTGCCCAAACATATCATTTAACATAGGGCCATTTCGAAATTAATCTCATAGGTTTTTTTTTAAGCCGGGCGTACGTTTTTCCGTCCGTGGGTAGGTAGGTTATAGATGTAAGCGAACAAAAGGGTGATCATAAATGTCTGAAGAAGAACTCTTACGTCTCGGCAATAAGAACGTGTTTAGATGTATTTTACGAACACTTTGTTCTCTACCATTTACAAATATTTTGGCGACTGTACTACGAGTATATTGCAAAAAGCGTCGCTCGTTCTGCAGGCGCTGTATGCAACTCTTCACTCATATAACAAAGTTAGCAAAACTCACTTAAATTTTTGGTCAAGCATGCCAAAAAAAGACAAAAATACCGGCTACATCCGAAGATGGCAACCCTATGCGTGGGAGCTGGGCGGTGCGCGCGCATTTGAATGTATTCTAATTCGAGCCGTACCGATTGATTTCTCGTACGAGGCAACACCTTCTCGCCAGATTAAATGATAAAACAAACCAAATCGAACTGTGTTATGTGCGTACAAAGTTGGTATTGCTGCGGCGGCGTGAGAAAGCCATAGCGTTGTCGTTCCCTCGATATGCGCAGACGCAGCCAGAAGTCGCACATTACACACCGTACGTGTTTGAATGCCGCAGCCTTATACTGATCATAATAATTTAATCTGTGCGATGAAATATGGATTGGTGATTTATTTCTTGTCTATATTCTATGACCAACTGTACGAATATGTTGTTTCTATCCATACTATAGGTACTTAATGTACAAATTTGAAACTGATTTAGGGTCGGTTGATTCAAACCGCCCGTTAAAGTTAACGTAAACGTTAAATATTTTACTATGGGACAAAATGACGTTTCTGTATGGAATGACAGCTCGGCGGCCATATTTAACGACCAGGAGTTCGTCAACTGTGTTTGAATCAACCTACCCTTAATTTCATATTCGCGGCGAGTCAGGGATGGCTGCGGACGGCTACAGGTAATGTTTGGAGATTTCCTGCATGTTTTTAAGACTTATTATAATATAAACACGTTGGAATTAATAACTACTTATTTAAGGAATCTTATACTTTAACTTGCTGTACGTTGTATTATAAATAATTAAGACCTTCGATGAATAGTGTAGCGGTATACGGGAAAACATAAAATAGTACATTACATCCCTAGGGTGGTGAATTCGTAAATGTCCCAGATCGCAGGTTTCTGTGGCTCGAACCGAAGTGAGGGCCATAAATATGCGATCTGGGGCTTTACGAATTACCGCCCGTGGTTTGTCAAAAGTTTTACGTCTTGCCTTGGCCAAGAAGTGAGATTTTCTCTGCGCGTAGCGGACAGAAAATCCCACTTTACGGCCAAGGGTGATGTAAAGGTTTTTGTATACTTGTAAAAATGTACCTTAAAACAATTTTATATCAATAAAACTCTTCTATCTATCTATCTATATGTAAATAGGTATATTAACTGCCTCATAAAGTCTCAGAATATTTTCAGGGTACTACCGCCTGATAAAGAAGTCGGTGCTGTTGCACTCTAGTCTAAGAATGTTATAGTTATAGCAGTTTTTCTCTGAATAATATGTAACTATTACTTTTTTATCACTTTTGTTGTTTAAATCCTAAAGGAATTTAATAAATACGACAATTTTAAGTCGGTCACAAACCGCCTCCGTTTCGGAAAGCGTAATTGAGATCTAGAGCGCAAATTCTCTAAAAATTTGAGAAATTAGCGCAATTTCTCTAAATATCTATACTATTTAGAGACATTGCGCTCTAGATCCCAAACTACCTATTTAACATTAAGTATTCTTAAAAGATAGCGTTAGTACTAATGTGGATATTATGTCATATACTTAAAGGTAAATCTACATATTAAGTTCAACATCGGGTGTCGCTCGCTAGTCGTAATTCAATCAGAACAACACTTTGAACTGGTCGTTATGATAATGGAAACCAGCGGCCGCGATTGCTTTCGGAACCTGTAGTTCGGCCGCTAATGACATCACGCGCCTTGTAATATGCGGACACGGCACTGTCGACGCTCATTACATTACACATTTGGTCTTTTAACACAATAGGATAGAGTTAAAGTAGTAAATACACCGGGAAAAAAAATTACATCCCCACTTTACGAGTAGGGGAGGTACCCTATAAAAAAAAATGTTTCAAAATTTTATTGTACCACTTTGTCAGCGTAACTAATATGTATATTCATGCCAAATTACAGCTTTCTAGAACTAAGCATCTCGGAGCAATAGTGCGGACAGACGGACGGACGGACATGGCGAAACTATAAGGGTTCCTTGTGGACTTCGGAACCCTAAAAAGGAACTATTCATATTTATTCATATTCATATTCATTTAATCCTTTGCAACCATTTTATTATAGGTTCCCAGTACATTTAAGGGCCCTACTAACTGTCGACGTATGGTTTGTCTAAAGTTTTACGTCTTGCCTTGGCTTAGAAGTAAAAATTTCCTCCCAAGAAATCTCACTTTACGGCCAAGGGTGACGTAATAGTACATTACAGACCTAGGGTGGAGAATTCGTAAATGTCCCAGATCGCAGGTTTCTGTGGCCCAAACCGAAGGTGAGGGCCATAAATATGCGATCTGGGGCTTTACGAATTACCGCCCGTGGTTTGTCAAAAGTTTTACATCTTGCCTTGGCCAAGAAGTAAGATTTTCTCTCCGCCTAGCGGGCAGAAAATCCCACTTTACGGCCAAGGGTGATGTAAAAAAAATTACAAATTTACAAGGTAGGTACATCTGGGCAGCATCAGACCTGAAGGGTTGTCGTGTGAGGGTGACAGTTATGGGGGTGGGAGGGGAGGGGAGGGGAGAGTAGCGGGATCGTAACGTGCTGCAGGTGCCGGTAACGGGACGCGGGCCGGGAAAGGTCAGCCGGGGCTGCCTGCTGGCCGTCGGAATAGGTCACGCGTGACGATAGACACAATTGCATCGGTCTAAATAGTCAACAAGATACAAAATTGCATTAGTTAGGCACATCATTACCTACGAAGTATTTTGCCTGGTTGAGTTTGGTGTGACGGTTCGGTTTTCGATGCCCGCGAGTGCCCGCGACTTCATCCCGTCTTAGAATTTGCGTTCTCGATGATACTACATATAGATGGTTATAGTTATAGAAGTATTGGAAAAGTTTGATCCGTGGAAAACCCGTTCCCGAGGAAATATCGAGATTAAGAGTGTTATTCCCAGGGTCTCAAACTAACTCCATACCAAATTTCATCAAAATCGGCCCGTCGTTGCGACGCGAAGTAAGGACAAACAAACAAACAAATAAACAAACAAACACACTTTCACATTTATAATATTAGTATGGATTTCAGGAGCAATACAAGCTTGCAGTGACTGAGGCATTTAAGTCTTCTGTATGGGTGTTACCTATATGGACTTCACTGAACTGAAACGTTTCATAGAAGCTAATTAATAGTACATTACAGACCTAGGGTGGTGAATTGGTAAATGTCCCAGATCGCAGGTTTCTGTGGCCCGAACCGAAGGTGAGGGCCATAAATATGCGATCTGGGGCTTTACGAATCACCGCCCGTGGTTTGTCAAAAGTTTTACGTCTTGCCTTGGCCAAGAAGTGAGATTTTCTCTGCGCGTAGTGGGGTATTAGTAGGTATTTATTATATCTAGAATTCAAGTCAGGTAGTATCTGACTAATTGTACACTTTAGATCAAGCACATTAATAATGTCACACTTGCTTGCAAAGCGTTGAAAAATCACAACTACCTTCACTGTAATGACGACCATAATGTTCGTCATACCTGAAAATCTTTTTAAAATGAATGTCAAAGTCACAATAACTAATACTTGTGAGTTGTAACTACAAAAGCATGCTTCATGGCCAGTTAAAATTGTTTAATAAGAACGAGTGCCAGCCCTGTCTCACCCCGTCGCAAAAGGTCCCGCATATGTCGTGTGCCACGCACGCGACGCCGGCAGGTCGCGCCAAGTGTCACTTGTCACCTTTATTAACATGAACATAAGGTTCAACAGTGTGGCACTTGTTCTATTAAAGCTTGCTAACAACTTGTTGAGGGAGAAAACATTTATAATAACGCTTATCGCGTATCGAAAGATTTCGCATTGTTGTTTAAGATTTCTACATTGATATTATTGCTTTCTACTATAGGTACTAAGGGTTGCTCCAAATATAGGTAATTAAAGAGTAAATTTTGTTGCTAACATTTAAGAGATAAATCTAAGAGAAGCATTGCTCAGTTATTATAAATCATGTAATGTGAAGCCATTAATCAACTGTTTTATTCCACTAACCCTTTACTTATATACACAGTCCACAGGACTTTGTTTTAAGTTAGGTATAAGTTGTAAAGGTCACATGTGGCCTAATCACTTTGATACGGACCATCCATCCATGACGACAGGCTTGGCTCAGTTGGTAGTGATCCTGCCCACTGTTCCGACTGTCGCGGGTTCGAATCCCGCTCCAGGCAAACTTCGTGTGATGACCACAAATATTTGTACTCGAGTCATGGATGTTTAGTATTTATATCGTTGTCTAGCACCCATAGTACAAGCGTTGCTTAGTTTGGGGCAAGGTCAATTTCTGTGAAATGTTCCTTCATATTTATTTATCCTCACGCAAACTCAACTCGCACTTTACCGCATTTTTATTTAAAGTCCGACATGCCAAACATTAGCATTAAAATTATGAACACTCGCAGAACAATAAGTATAATACAATTTATAGCGACTACCGAGCCGTTGCGTCGTAATGATCCTCTTGTTTATTATAAATTTATAACAGGGAAATAGTTGCATTCACTGCACGAGAAATGTTTCAATCTAACATAGTTAAGCGGTGCAACAAAGAGACAAGGTAAAAATATCTTGGGACGTTTCACACAGATCGACTTAGCCCTAAACTAGAGGTAAGCAATGCTATAATCTATAACTACTAAAATAAGTGTGCAGAAATCGCGTTTGAAACTTGAAAATTAAAAGAAACTATCAAGTCGAAGGGACTACGATACTGAACCCAAAATAACAATTTTTAGAAAAAAAAAAGTATCTATGTATGTCCGGTTTTAACTCGAAAATTACTGGACGGATTGCAACAAAATTTGGTATGGGAGTAGTTAATAACACTGGTCAACATATAGGCTACTTTTTATCCCGGAAAAGCGAACGCTATTTCCGAATTCCACGCGGACGAAGTCGCGGGCAGAAGCTAGTAGCAGAACCTATGAAATATGGGTACAAGACGATGATATTAAAGCTAAAATACCTATATAGAAAAGTACTAAAGATGACTCTAGTACAATATAAACATTAGATAGTGCTCATTTGTGGAGATTGCAAAGTCACTTTTTTGTGTAAGCAGTACTTAATCAAACTTTGATTATAAGTAGGTAAAACATTTGTAGTCCTTTTTTTCAGTGCATGCCCCTAGCGAGATGAACCCGCAACCTTCGGCCACAGTAGGCAGGGTCACATCAGTACTATGCCAATCCAGTCGTCAACGGTAATGTATTAGTTTTCTACAGACGCAGAGAAGTGACTGACCGGACTGGGGATTTAAAATATATCTATAAGTAGTTCAAGTTATAGAGCTTTGACCCGACCAAGGGTCCCGAGTCTGGACTCCGACCAATCCGCCGCGTCGAGTCACGCCATCTCAACGCGCCGATTTCATTCACGAGAAATCTCGCGTCGCAAAAAACAACCCAAACTGACGATAATGAGTTCCGTTAAAGGTTTTTAATGATTATAATCATAATGACATTAAAATCCATTTATGCGGTAATTAAAAAACTTGCACGGTACCGTTACGTTATTGCAGCTGTATGCGTTTGTATCGACGAGTGCTATTTTAACGGGGCTCTATTTGGGTATTACTAAATTACGGTATTTACGTTGAAGCGGGAAACCCTGCCGTATCCAACTGTCCTTTACGACTTGCTTTTGTGTGTGCCATAAACATCATAAACCGTCGGGGATTGTGCAATTTTTATATTCGTATTGTTTCGTCGTTTTTTAAAATCCGTCGGTAAATTAGAAAGCATTCCTTTATCTTTTTTTACGACTTTCTCCAGTCCTAATTGCATCCCTTTGCAACCAAATGCAAACCAAACCTTAAGTTTATGTCAATGTTACGCAATTTTAGAACACACCCGATGGCAATAGGATGCACAATAGTTTGCAGATTTTACGATATGCAATAGTACATTAAGTCCTGTAGTATCGCGTGAAATAATAACCGTAAAGCACCCCGAGTCATGGAAGGCCTCGGCATTATGACGCTTGGTGAAAGCGATAAAAAATTAAAAAGTTAATTAACGGCTTACCATGAAGACGGCCGTAAAAATTCAGGCAAAAGGGAGGGCGAGGAAAGGGTGAGGGGAGAGGGGGAAGTGGCCACGCGAGCTCGGGGGTAGACGATAGACGCACTTTTACACGAGGTTGGGACTACGGGGATAGTCGAAAGGACCAACGCTATAGAGTTACCTACCAAATGATACAAGAACTGTGCTGTGACAAAACCACGTGGGATTTACTCGTTAGCGAGCTGACATTAGGAGAGATAATCAACAAAACAATTAAGGAATTGCAATTAACTGTTGTGATAATGATCTGGTTTATAAATATTGCCTAAAGGACAAAACCAATCGTAATCGATGCTACAACTATGGTACGAAATTGTCTCGACTTTGACATGCTATACAATTTTAACTAGGGCAATGTTAGAGAAAAGTAGAAAGGAATGATCTTTAACTTGACATCATAAAATCAATAAGTACCTACCTGACTGCCTTCTAGGTCCCACTGCTGGGCATACGCCACCTGTCATTAGGTGAGGGTTTGGACTAGGTATAGTTCGTACGCGGTATGATATGTACTTATTATATGGTCAGTTACAGGAGAGCCGGATTTGAACTATTTTGAACCTCGCATAGCATGAGAGGTGTGGTTTTTCAAACAACTAGACTGCTGCTAAGAAAACTAGGTAAGTAAGTTAAGAAAACAATAAATAAGAGAGTTGTCTCACCCGAGTCCATGAGTCCAGCGTCGTGGATGCACTGCGCGCGCGCCGACCCCCACCACGACCTCCAGACTCACCCATTATTCACCCCCGATTACCGCAAAAAGTGAAATGTCAGTGAATGGCGAGTAACGGGACCCGGCTAACTGGAGTAGGGTCGCGACGCAGGACCTTTACCCTCCTCCCGCCATCCGATAACTGCAGTAATTAGCACCAGCACCCCTAAGCCGAGTAACGGGTTAGTAAGTATTCATATTGATAGCTATTTTTAGCCAGTAGCGCTAAGGTCAAGGGTTTTTTCAATGGGCAAGTTAATGAGGTTCGCAGACGTTTTTCTATGAACTTTCTTCCATGTATATTCATGCTCCTCAATGTTTTTCTTGAATGTAAAACATGGGCTGGTCTAGTGGTTTTGTAATTGCTACAAAGAAAGGTTGAACTGGTTTTGTACTTTCAACAATCATGGCGTCGGGAATATTTACCATATATGGAGTCGCTCTAGCTTTTACTCGATCTATATTTACCATAGAGTTAATTGCTTACCTATCATCAATATCACGTCACCCAAGACATGTCCAATGGACACTGCAATAACAATAAGCCGCCCCTTCAGATAATTCGGCATTAAAGTTACAGTTCTTTGACCAATATTATGGAAGGTAAAGTGGATGGAAGAAGAGGAAGAGGTAGACCCGCTCAACCTACTTTGGCCAATCAGAGGAAAGAGCAAATTACGTGTTATTACAACCTCAAGACAAGCAAGAAATTATTGACATGGCGATTACCTACAACACTGAGAAGACAAGAGCACGGTCTTAAAGAAGAAAATTCCCACAATCCTAGGTCACATTACTAGGTCGTCACTCCACCTTAATCGAGGTCTGTGGTCAATTCAAGAAGACATTTTAATGTAACCATTTTAGTAAGGTGATTAATGGGTCATTGATAAACTAAGTAGATAAAGAATCAATTATTCCTTTGCGCAAACATTCAGCTGTCGAGCCCAAAGATGTTATCGATGCAAATTGCAATTGATACTCTGAACTTGGCGTTTTTCTCGCTGCGTGACTCGGAAGCATATCCATCCATTACATATTACATTGTCTATGCACTAACGGCTCTCCGCGCCGGCTGCAAGAATAGCATGAGGCATGCATATATCAGAGAAAAAACCAATGAAGGTATTTGGTAAGATCGTAAAGAAACATGCTCTCACAGAATGTAAGTACTTTTCTAAGAAATAAGAGATTAATAACGTAAAGTTTAACTTCCTGTTGCTTGCAAACTGTCGAGTAATTCTTCAGTTGTAAAGAAACTAGGTGAATAAAGAACAATAAATTTGCATAGGAACGTTATTTTTTGTTTTGTCGCCAAACGCGCGCCGGCGCAGGGTCGGCAAGGGAGGGGAGAAAGAAATCAATCACGAGATTCCATAGAAAGTCGTAAATTACCTGGTTTTGAATAAAACGCGCGTTATGGAAACGAGAACGGCTAAATAAGGCACAATGGCTGCGTGGCGACTCAAGCGCAGTACACAAATCGGTTTTTGTCAACTATAGTTGCATTGTACGTCGGGTCAGTCCGTTCATTTGTCATTTGTAAACGCATTGAACTTGGCTTGTTAAAGACAAAACAAAATCAGTAACTTTTTGCGTAGTCTTAATTAAACTGTCAACATTAATTTACAAACTTCACCAAGATCACTTTTTACAGGTAACACATGATCAAACAATAAATCACTTAGCAATTGATTAAAAGACGAGCAACGCCGGTGCGGCTTACTAGTGCTTTCACGATCACTGGCGTAGGTACATTATGCGCGAGCTAAACGCATTTTTATGGAGATGCGCATTTCCCGGAGCCACCGCGGTGTGAGCGAGTGTAGATATGTCGTTTTACCTAAAAGAATACAATACTAGATGACCGGATTGGCTTACTAGGTGCTCGTACTTTGCTTACCGTGCTGGTTGTGCGTTTGAATACCATTAGGAGCGAAATTTTACGTGATGAAGATAAATTTTCTTTCGGTGTCAAATATCACGCGGCACGCTTTCGAAATGAACGTGCTAACCTGTCCACAATAAACAAAGTTCAATGGGTCTCCAGAGTTTTTACTTGACGGGACAAAAACACGGTTCCAGAGACACCTTCATTTTTATCGAAAACCAGCTGACATAATTCATCGAAGCCTGTGTCAGAATAGTTTTGAGGGCGAAAACGCAGATCTTATCAGACGAAGCGCATCTTTGGCGATGCAGTATATCAATTAACACCAACTATTTCAATATTCTAGTTATGCTTTCCTTCCACGTATGTTTCTATGTGGTCTGCTTGGGTCAGCGCGATTTTTTTCGCGCAGGTAGAAAGGCTACCTGCGCAGACGCCGGTAGCGACGACGTAGGCGAGTGCGATAGTTATCGCACGCATGACGCGTGGACCCGCATGATACGTTGGGATTTGATATTCTAGATTGCAATAATATGCATTCTCGTATAGCTTCGATGTATCGGAGGGTAAAGACATCGCTCGTTTGACTATTTGGAAGCATGGAGAGTTGAGTGGTACCTACTCATGAGCATCTTCCCGAGCTGGAGAAATAAGGTAATTAACACAATCTCTGACCTGGTGCCCCCAATGGGTCATGCACCATTTTTTCAGGTCAATACTTCTAGTCTGGATTCTCTGCTTTGTGGTTAATCTAGTGATCTTAAAACTAAGATTAATTCAATTTTGAGAAGAATAGTCAAGGTTAAGTACCAGGAAAGGATAGGAGATATCGTTGTTTTCAATGATCTGAGACAGTCAATTTACCTTTGCGAGAATTTCAGACTTTTCATAAAACAGGCAAAAGCTGGTTGCTTAGTCATGCTCGTATGATGGATTTTTTGTGTCTAAAACTGACAAACGAGCATGCGGGTCACCTGATGAACCACGAACGTCCATGGCCATGGCGGGTCCACCAGCCGAGGACCGCGGGCTGCAGCTGGCGCGCCCAGCCGCTCACAGTTAGGTACCCAAATGTCACCGCAAATGCCACTCCGAGATGAAGCCACCGCGCGCATGCGTAATTCTAATTAACCCAAGATCTTAATCGGCAAAAACCCGCACGCGCGGAGGTACTTCGCTACGAATGTTCTGGACGATAATGTATGCCGTAAATACCATTTTAATTACTCATATTAAACTTTATGTATGCCGTTGAGACGATCAAAATTCAACATTATGTATACGGCCAGGCTTGAAATAAATATTCGCGAGGATTAGAATGAATGCGTCGTTGAATATTCCGAATAATTGAAATGAGATCCGTGTTTAACGAAAGATATTTAATATTCATTTTTACAATAGCAATTAATCACGCACCTGTTTTGTGTAACGGAAAAGAATGCATCATGAAGTTGCAATCATGTCATCTACGTAAACTCTAAATACTGATCGATAGACACCGCACATCAATCGAACCTAAAAGCATAGTTTGTACAGGGGCTGATTTAAAACAAACACCCAGAGAAACGGGGGAAAGAAAGTTGGTAGGTACCTATGAAAATAAAATCGCAAGTAAAAGCTAGTGCATTTAGAAAGCTCTAGTAAAATTGCAGCTATTGATTACTGGAGAGTGGAGCGTTCATTACAATTATACTGCAACTGCAGTAGGGCAGGCAATCAGTGAGAGAGCCTTTCTCAACAAAGCGCATCGATATTATCATTAGCATGGCGTCATTGTGATCCGTCGCACGTTTAGCAATAAATTTGGAAAAAGCAAAAAACTCCGTATTCACGTCGGGCGCGGCGCGGACGCAGACGGCGACAAAAACTAATGGAAATAGAGAGAAATATGCAAGCGGGTGATTGTTCGGCGATCGAGGTGAGGCGCAAAAAAATGGCAGATGCGTGGGCGCAGGTAGCGGGAGCGCATGCAAATACGCGAGATGAGCTACGAATACACATACTCGTTTATAATTAAATACCTTATGTAGTCGTTAATATTGGATTCACAGATGTTACAGAAAATAAGAATGATCATAATCAACAAAACAAAGTAGAAGTCTTCTAAATATTTATATTCGGCGTCGGAAGGCAAAATCGACCCTCTTTGCCTGCACGTAGTATCTTCTACTATCTAAAGTCCCGCCCCTCCAAAATTAAAAACACTTCAATGTATTTAAAAAGCACCACCAACACTCTCACAACATGTGTGCGTGCTGAGACAGCCATCAACTATGCGTTGAGAGTGTTGGTGGTGCTTTTTAAATGATAATAAAAAAAAGCGTTTTGAAATGTGAAGGCGCGGGACTTTAGATAGTAGAAGATCTCTAATGTAATTAGGTACCTACCTACTATACTTGTGGTGAAAACTGATATATACGTACCTATGAATATCTACTCTATCTTTCCAGTGCTCCGGCTAAACCACCGAATCAACTATTGATTTATTTATTCTAATGTTTTCAAGTTATAGTACAAATTATAAGACCCAAATCAATTTTATCCGAAAGTCGAAAGATAATTATGCATCTATAGGATGAATCTACTGTAATAAAATATTTACCATTGTCTTGTCGACTTCAGTACCTAATACAAATTAATTTAATGACTAAACTAATTACGTTAATTATGTCATTTTACTAATTCGGTCTTGATTGGAGAGCCTTATGTAATAAGGCTCATTATATCTGTAGGTATTGGGTACTTTTCAGTGCCTACTTGTAAAAAAGTACCTATAGGAAAATCATAGCAAAAAGTAAAACAAAGTTTAAGAGTTCCATCACAATCACACTCACGTGTTTTCGTCAGTTTACCAGTATACCATATTACTTCTTTACTAGACTACTTACTGTTTTTAACGGTAGTTTATAGGTAAATTGTCATGACATTCGGTTAGATTATAATTTGCATAAAATTCCAACATAGGTATATCTTATGTATCTAACCAACATTTGGGCATTTTTACTTAATCTTGTACTCCAATGTATAATTCCATTAAACTTAATGCTTAGTGATGATCACAAAGCTGACGCGATCTTAATTTTTTTCTGACATTTTCACTAATTGGGGTACAAGATTTAGTAAAAATGCCCATTTACAACATTTGCTAAAAATTACCAAACTGTACCAATAAGAGTTCCTTCTATTTTTGTAAATATGTAGGTAAAAAGTTAAGTTTATTTTGATTTCGTATAATACCTTGTTCCATAACCAACTGCATACCAGCATCATGGCAATATTGACACAATTTCTCTATTTCTTGTGCCGCATACCCCTCCAAACTAGAATTCGTCTCGCACTTGGCCGCTTTTTTATCGAAATATGACGAAGGTTGTAATTTCCTCGACTATTCGATCGGGTCTTGGACAGGTCGCTTGGCTATCCACAGCAGATCGTATCAGCGATGACCAACAAGTTTCTTTCTGGTTAACTTATTCGTTATCTCTATTAATATTCATAAGAACAAAAAAAACTTAAAATTTCGCTACATCTTTTTCGATCGTGGTGCAGTTTTTGTGGAGGTTTCGACCCGTCGGCACAGACGCATACCTATTTGATTTTTCTTCAGATTTTAATGTAAAACATAACGTACAGGTATGTTCTTGCTAGACAAAGATATAAATATACCTATGTACCTACTTGGAGAAATACCATACTAAATATCGCTATAGTCAGCGATCAGCGATCAAACATTTCGCCATCAAACAAGCCGTGGTGGCCTAAGAAGCCGTGGTGGCCTAGTGGTTCGACCTACCGCCTCCCATGCAGAGGGTCGGGGGTTCGATTCCGGCTCGCACCTCTAAGTTTAGTTATGAAATTCACTTTGAATTTACCACTGAGCTTTTCGGTGAAGGGAAACATCGTGAGGAAACCTGCACGCATCTGCGAAGTGATTCAAAGATGTGTGTGGAGTCCCCAATCCGCACTGGGCCCGCGTGGGGACTATAGCCCAAACCCTCTCGTGATGAGAGGAGGCCTGTGCCCAGCAGTGGGACGCAAATAGGCTGTAGTAGTAGTAGTAGTAGTAGATCAAACATTTAATGATTTATGTAGGTTGATCATTTATTTATGGGACTTTTACACGACGATTTTGAATCTAGAGCTGCGGATGAGATGAATTGCCGAGAAGTACCGCGAGGAAGTCAACATTTATAGGTACAAGATGTTGCTTGTCCAAAAAAACAGAAATGTATTTAAAATCGAACTCTAGCTTGAACAAAGGAGGACCAGGTTGTTTACATCCTGCGGCCGGAGACGTCGATGGCCGATAGCGGCGCACGCGCACCAAATGATCAGATATTAGGCGTCGCCGATTAACCCGATACCTATCTCAAATTGGAAACAGCTCTGTTTGACTGCAGTATCGCGGATGGATCTCATTGTCCCGTAGAAAGCTAAATTATCGGCCCGTCACTAATGCCGAGCAATCAACCGAATATTGGAACACAATTTTCTTATTAAATTACCGATTTTATTGTGAACAATCTCTTTTACGCAATCGTTGACCGCAACCGCTCACCGGCTAGGCTCTGGGTGCCTACGTGGATGACTCACAGGTTGCGAGAAATTTCCATGTCATATCGTACAACATAACAAAAAATTGAGATTGTGCGACGCATCACCCTAGTTTGTACCTATTCAAGGTCCGCGCTAAGCCTGCTTGGTGACTATCTATTAGTATCCATAGCTCAAACCCTTTTGTGGATTTGGTAGATTTATTTGGTAGATTGTCAAAAAACTGAAACAATGTTGCTCCAAGTGTCAGTAGGTATTATTTTAGCAACATGTCTCATCTACGAAGTGTCAAACGCATGTATGATTTCGAACAAGAATACCTAATAACAATTCTATCGGACAAAACATTTTGCCTGCACTCGCAGATGCCATGATCTCAAATCACATCGAGTCCACTTTTATACACCTACCACGGCACGGGTGAAGGGTGAAAGCGGGTGAATTAAAACATAAGGCGGGGGTTGACAGGGGCCTTTGTACTGGGTTGGTGACACGTGTTGACATTGAAAGATTTCAATGCACTCGGTGAAACCTAAATGCGCATATGTTTAGAATTGTGACATGTTATAGGACCTTTTAAGTAAATACATATCCGTTCCGCTAAATATATAAGTGAAGTGTTGTTTTGTCGTCTGTTACTCTATCAAAAAACAGTAGTCGAGAAGATTAGGTAGGCTTTCCTAATATCGACTGGAAGGGATTGCTGCTTAGCGATAATTCCGCCTGTTGTTTACCTATTAACCGCGTATCCTTTCTGTATTTTCTGTGTTTTGTATATGGTGTTAAATAAAATGTATTGTTGTTGTTGTTGTTGTAGTTAAGTTTGATGTAATTTGCTGTGGAGGTACCTAATGAGAATCCTAAAGAAAGCCTATCTATATTACTTTCTTAATCTGGTGCCGGTACATTAAACAGTAACCGGCATTACCGATTATATTTCCAGATGTACGGTGAACCCGCTAATGTCATTCCGTTACCGTCAAAATAGAGTAAAATGCCGCGTTACACGGCTATTAGGGAATTACGGAGGCGACTACGCGAGTAGCGGAGCGGCAGCGGGGAGCGATCCTCTAGTACATTGCGTATCGTACGACGCCATCCAGCCGCTCTGTGCGGAGCGCGTCACGGTACTCACGGTCGTACAGTGTACCTATTACGAAAACGCTCGACGCTACCGCCGCGCCGGTCGCAAGACGTGGCCCAGCCGTTACGGTGGCGAGAGATCCCGAGTTTTTTTGCCGCATTTGAATAAGTCGCGACAAAGCGCGGCGTGACGCACGCGCGCCGCCGCCCATTCAGCGCGTAATTAACGCGTAAAAAACGCAGATCGACCAAAATTAGAAATGTCTCGGTGCGCCGCACAAAAAACGCTGTGAAAGGTTTAATTTAATTGTTGTTCGCTCGTCCTGATTAGCGGGACCGTCCCAGCGGGTCGCTGCAGTGACGACGACGACTTGAGTCGCGTTCATCAACTAGATGTCACTTTCCAAGACAACATTTGGTATCATTTTTTTTCTCAATGGCCGTCGCCCAAGATGGTTAACGTTTGTTGAGCTTCCCCATTTTTTCTTGATGTATCTTTTATACCGTACATTTATCATTATTACCGTATACTGTTGTACCTATAGGCCAATTGCTTGACATTGGCGAAATTGTCTTGCTCATAGACAGAAGCCATTATTTAAAGAGAAGAAGAAGAACATTTTTGTATCTAAATGTAGGTAACTAATTATCTGTTGAATACCAACAAGTTACTTCAGTCGACTATTATTTGTCTCACGGTAGGCTTACGAATCTCCAAGTCATTTGCTTATTTCCTGTTACCGGTGCCTCGGACTTTGATTATGATTATGCACAATTTGACGTTCGGGCATCATCTCATCGTTCACTTACTGAGTAATGATACTATGACATAACATAACTGACCTCCACACTGTAACAATTTCGAGGTGAAACATTTGAAGTTGGTTGAAGACCTGGTGACCCGTAACACAGGATTATCCTAGCTCGGGCACCAGTCTCCACCGCATAAGTCTACTTACCCTATCTTGCCTGTATTATGTAATAAGATAAGTTGAATATTTTGTACTATGGTGGTGAAGAGAAATAAATAAATTGATTAATTGAAAAAAAAAATTTGTTCGCGCAAAGACAGAAAATCGTCTACATAGTGCCAGATATCGACAAATCACAAAACGCAAGTTGACCTGAGGGAACCGATTTTTTAGCGATTCTTACCAGTCACATAAAGAAGCTTTAAACTACTCGAAACACAGTGAGACTCAAATTGATAAATGATTCATACAATTGGAAGTTTTTCTGAAGCGGTCGATTCAACCTGGTAGCTCCAAGTTTCCAAGTATCAACCGCACCACAAAAACATAATTAGATATGTCCAGAGACATTCAAATGAGTCAATGACAGAGGAATATAGCCTGTATGTACTTACCGTTAAGATCGAGCATCATCTGTGTGTTGAAGTAACTTCTGACGTCGCCGCGAGCTGACACTGCAACAAACAGGAACTGTTAGATGAGGATGGTCGGAGAACTGTGGCGACATCGTGCCTTATGGGATAATGAATTAAATTGTTTAACAGTATGGTAATGTTTAGACATTCATCATCATCATCATTTCAGCCGAAAGACGTCCACTGCTGGACATAGGCCTCCCCCAAGGCTCGCCACTCAGACCGGTCCTGTGCTACTTGCTTCCACCGGTTTCCCGCGACCTTCAAGAGGTCGTCGCTCCATCTTGTTGGAGGCCTACCGACAGCTCGTCTCCCGGTTCGACATTAGATGTTTAGACATTAGATTTTTATAATTGGACTTCTAGACGACGGAAGGGTTTTCATCCTCATGTGGTTGACATTCTCAAGAGTCGAACAAAGCGATGCGCTAAATCTTTTCTTATTTGCATTATATTGGAATTTCCTCCCTGCGTTTGTTTCCCAGTTCCTATAATCTTGGTGTACTCAAGTCTTGAGTGAATAGGAATCTTCTGGGTAAGCGCCTTCCACCTTAGACCCTACCATTACTTTCCATCAGGTGTGATTAGAGTCAAACGCAAGCCCATTCGTAATAAAAAAAAGATATTGTGATATTTAGTCTCGGGCATTTTTGGTTTGGGTAGGTGCACTTATAAGGAGCATATCATACGGCGAGTGACGTCTACGCCTAACAGTGCTAATAGTTGATTTGCTTGTTCAAGGGAAACATCGTCGTAGGTAGGTACTTACATCTCTGAATAGTTTTCACAGAAAATTATCAAATTTTCGAGTGTTGGCGATGGTGAGTTGAAGAAGGCAGTCACCAACTCACCATCGCCTATAGAAACCAACGCTCTCTTGATCAGTATAGTTTTTGGAAACTCGTTGTTAAAAGCGAAATTTTGTGAAACTCTTCAGAGCATTCCTCACACTAAAATCTTTCCAAAGAATCTATGCCTCCTAACAGCACAGTGACTTAAAGTGGGCCTCAAACGGCAGTCAGAGAGCGTAAATGTTAGAAACATACAAACATACAAACGGTCATAAAATATCATGGTCATGGAATACCTACTACTTCAGCCTATTTTCGTCCCACTGCTGAGCACAGGCCTCCTCTCACCACGAGAGGAGTTGGGCTATTATATAGTCCCCACGCGGGCCCAGTGCGAATTGGGGACTTCACACACTAGGTACTTTGAATTACTTCGCAGATGCGTGCAGGTTTCCTCACAATGTTTTCTTTCACCGTTTTTCCTTTCTTTTTTAATAATTTCTATTTATGCTATGACTTCTTATTTAGTACGCTTTTAGACCGTTGGACGTGTCAATAGTTTAGCTCGGCAGATTTGAGTGAGCAGCAGTCGAAGGCATCAAAGGTGAACAATGAAGTATGGCAGCTGCGCTGCGCCCGCGCCGCCAACGGTCAACGATTGGGTATTATTCGCTACGAGTGGGCGGACGACCTTCTCTCAGCTAATACAATTAACACATCTGACCAATAAATTTTCCCTGTCGAAGTATAATTGGAATTGAAGTGCGCCACGTGGATATTATAATTTTGATTAATAAAATAGGTCAATACCCATAAGATCGACAGAAAGTGGAGCAAAAGCAGAAAGACTATAATCGTACTGTTATTTCAAGTCAAATTGGCACATATTTGCCAAGCGAAAAATTTACATGTATCAGAAATGAACATTCCAAAGATTTACTTCAAATACAAACTACATAGGTAATGGAGAAGATTGTGCTCAAATATTTTTTACTATTGACAGCTGACTGAACGAACTGGCACGTCTTATAAAATGAACATTTATTGAATAGGGATGACGACAGGGTGAAGAAATCGAAATTCTAATAAGTCCGTCAGCCAGGTAATAAAAAAATATTAGACACGTATTTTCTGTTTTATCAAATTAACAAAGAATGACTAACTTAAAACGCATTAAAGTTGGAGGGTGGGGGCTATTTACGTCACCGTTAGGTATAAATCGTACCTAACCGTGACGTCACGCGACATTTCAACTCAATATATCTCCGTATAAGTTTGATTACGTGAAAAAAGATAAAATACGTGTCCAATACTTTTCAATAATCTTCCTGATAGACTCAGGAAAACAAGTTGTCGTCATCCCTATTAGACATACCAGGACTAACAAAAACAATTATTAGTTTCTGAAACATTTTTTCAACAAAATACGCGAGCCGACTCACTTGCGGAATTCGCACATGATGTTGAATCGATAAAGCACGCCACGTGCCCGGTCCGGTGTACACACGGCACATGTAGCCGATGTGCTGCCCTTGGGTGAAAAATGAAGGGTCCTCCCCCGGCCTGGCCGCCGCGCATCCAACTTCTCAAGGGCTATTACTTAAGCCCGAAACCGAACACAAAAAGGTGTCAATGGGAACAGAAGCGCAGCAAAAGTTCGTGGGCGGCCGCGCGGACTGTGACGAATAAGAACTCAATTTAAAACGGATAACAACCGTCGCAAGTTGGAACGACCAGTCCAGTGTCCGAGGTTATCGCAGCATCGCATTAAACATAGGGAAATAAACGAGGCAGGCTAGTTTCTATTTAAAGTGGGGTCAGGTCCCCCGCGCCGTAAATCGCCCGCGTGAAATAGTACGCCGGGCAGATAATCCTCCCCCGGGACGGACCTACTCGCTACTCCATAAATCGTCCCCATTTGGCTAACCCGCGAATCAAAGAAAGGTAATTCACAATGTTTAAATCCAATTTGAGGAGAGGAAGGGTGAGCGGGGGGATGTAAATGTCGCGCGCGAGTGCCGCCGACCGCTTATTGTTATGTCGCCGACATTACGATGCGACGGCCGTCCGCGGGGGCGCGACCCGCCCGTTTAACATGTCGTGCGACATGTCGACAAGTTTCTTGAAGCTACGATGATTGATAGTTGAAAAGGAATCCAACGTGAAACACCTTTGACGGCTTTTGTTTTTAAGTCAGAGTTAGTTACACATAATATGTACACCGACAACGCGACAATACCAGATTCATTATTAAGGAACTCTAGACGATGTGACAATATAGGAATTTACTTAAAATACTGGGGCTATATTCGAAGTCTTAAAATAGGGATCTCCCTGTTCCCTATAGGATCGCTCACGCGTCGCGTGAACTTTAAGCAGCTAGAATTAAAGTTCTACTTGACGCGTGAGCGATCCTATAGGGAACAGGGAGATCTCTATTTAAGACTTCAAATATAGCCCCTGTGTTTTGAGGAACGTTTCTCAACGATTCTGTCAGCAAATAAATCACTACAACCTAGTAGGTTTGTGCGCGATTGCACAAAACATCCACAGAGCAATGAACCTATAAGTTTTTTGAAGAAAAGTCTTGATATATGTCGAGCGATAAAGTAAAAGTTTGCGTACAAAAACGTGACGGATCAGACCAAATTCGGTAGCCACGCAAGCCGCAGAACACAGCTCGCTGTGAACAGTCGATTTCTCCTATCCGACGGTTTTTGTTCGTTATCAGTTACAATTATTATTGGTGTAGCATGGGATCGCGTGCGCATGCCTGACAATATGCTAATGTTGTCTAACAACTCTATTCAAAACATTTATGCAAGGTTTTCACTCCGATAATATCTGAGCTGAGCTCAGTTTCAGCCTTAAAGAAGTTTTATTTCTGATAAGTTTGTCTTAATTTGCAAAAGGTCTTCACTCTTCTTTGGATATATTTAAATTTATGATCTTTCAATTACAACCTCACAAAATTCACTCTGTATCTGAGATTCCTTTTTTGAATGCATTTTGTTTATGTGAAACAACTCTAGCTAATATAATACGACGACACTAAATGATTTAATAATTATTTTGAGGAAAATGATCATCATATCTCAAATCCGATTACGACATATTGGCATGAAAGCTTGTGAGCATCAATTTCTACATGATTTTAACGAAACAATGGCCTCGAAAAAAGTCAGACACGCGTTTGAAGGTCTTAAGAGGGTAGACTACGAGTAGGTATGCCATTGCTTTTTTCGTTGTTCATATTCGTTGTTTTTTTTTACTGAGCGTCTGTTTACGGCACTTGGGAAGTGGCAATTTTTGTAAGTTCTTTTCGAGGATTTCTTAATTCTTAAAATACAATAATTATTTTAAAAAATGCCAAACGTACGAGCAGAGGTAACTAAAGATAGATTTGTATATAAAAAAAAAACATTGCTCTAACGTAATTAACTAGGGAGGAAATAGGGGACTACGCTTGTATGGAGTTACGGCCTGTAGTATAATATGTCCTCTTAAAGCTATCAGCTGAGCAAAATCCGCGATAACCACGTTTTCGCAGCTTCTATTTTGGATTGTCGAGACGCAGTGTCGTTGACCGGGGGTTAATTAGCCTCCCTCCGGCGGACACTAACATTGCCCTATATCGGCGGATCGATACGACGTCACGCACGTTCAATGTTAACACTTGTCTCAGTAGGCCCGCGGAAGGGGAGGGTAACGCTACTGCCGGACGAAACATGCTCCAAGTTCGAGAAGGTATTCCGTATAGATGTAAATATTTGAAGCATATTGTAACAAGGTAGGTGACGGCAAATCACTTCATTTTTTTAAATGTCTATACAATTTTCTCATAGCAGAAACACACAGCTCATCTAGGTATACTAATAATAAGTCTGTAGACGAAGTCACGTCTGAAACTTTAAAATTAAAAGAAAGTATGAAATCAAGGGGACTAAATAAACGTTACTGAACACACAAAAACGATTTTTAGATATATAGATGACTGTATGTAGATATGTATGTTCGGATTTAACTCGAAAATTACTAGACGGATTGCAACAAAATTTGGTATAGGGGTAGTTTATAATACTGGTCAACACATAGACTACTTTTTATCCCGGAAAATTTATAGATCCGCGGGAAAGCTATTACCGAATTCCACGCGGCCGAAGTCGCGGGCAGAAGCTATAGTCCTTAAGGCCGTACATAGACCCAGCTCAGCCGTCACTGTCACTCGTGGGACGAGTGAAAGAGAAAGCGCTACGCACAGAACGCCTGATTTGGTTAGTATTTAACGCGTTTTAATTTCTATAAAAATACCGTCTAAAAAAATGGCATTTATAAAGCTGTCGATGTATGCATATAATATGGATATTTTTTGTGTTATAATTAGTTTTACACTGTTTGATATAATAAACTGGAGTAAAGTTGGATTAGCGGTCCGAGTTAGAGGTTACTTTGGAATTAAATTGTATCGAGCGAAGTTTCGTGAAACGTGTATCGAAAGCTGTCAATGTAAAGATGATATAATCAAATATAACATATGTTTTTTTCATATTTTTAACTTTTAACAATTCTTAGAAAAGTATGATCTCAAATGAGCAATTTGACGATGCTGGGTCAGGGAAGGGCCTTAAATATAATGTGCTCTTAGAGAATGCCATTGTGCTGTGATATAAGCTATTCCTACGAGAATATTTGTACAATTCAGTTCAGTAAAGCTAAAATAAATAGCACAAAAAAAATGTAATAGTCGAAAAACTTAGTTCAAAAATGTACAAATTTTTTACACACTAAATCGTTTGTATTCGTACCTACAAAATAAAATAATAAAAAGTGTCATATAGGACACTTTTTATTTAGTTTTTATTAGTTCCTTATTCTTGTATACAAGAATAAGGAACACCTGTACAAAGACATTTTGGCCGGAAGTCCATATTTCGTTCACATTATTAAATCTCGCCTTTTTACCCCTATCGTTATATCCCTCCTTACGCGGGGTCCACACAACTCGCGTCCATTTCCCTCTATCAACGCCCTTTCTAAACATATCCTCTTTCACAAAACCCGTCTATACCGTCTTTAAACTGCCCCTACTCCAACAACATTTAAGACTTGTTTATTGAAAACTGGCTTCTGCCCGCGACTTCGTCTGCGTGGGATTCGGTAACAGCGTTCCCGCGGGAACTATGCGTTTTTACGGAATAAAAAGTAACCTAGATATGTCGACCAGTGTTATAAACTACCCCCATACCACATTTTGTTGTAATCCTACCAGTAGTTTACACTACACATATGCATACATATATAAAATCGTTTTTTGTGTTCAGTATCGTTTATATAGTCCCCTCGACTTGATCGTTTCATTTAATTTTCAAGTTACAGATGCGACTTCTTCTACAGACTTACGAGTATTATTATGTAGTATATATACTTACTTATTATTAGATGGGGAAGCATTTCCAAACGCAGACGACAGTTATAGTTTTCCTCTCTTTTAACTCAACCATGCTAACTTGGTACTACATAGGCTGGTGAAGGCATTTAACTTTTCACCGCAGGTCTCACTATATGTAGTCAAGTTAAAACTGAGATGACAGTCTCTGCAGAAAAGACCCCAATCCGCACTGGGCCCGCGTGGGGACTATAGCCCAAACCCTCTCGTGATGAAAAGGCCTGTGCCCAGCAGTGGGACGCAAATAAGGCAAATAGTAGTGGTCTTTGCAGAAGCTTATGGCGAAAAGGTTGAGTCGCTATCGCTATAACACACTTTATTTTATACCAATGGTATAGGCAAACGAGCGCACAGCCCACCTGATGGTAAGTGGTCACTGCGGCCCATGGACACCTAAATCCTATGAACCCCCATTACTTAAGAAACCATAAGATCTCGAACGCGTTGCCTACCCTAAGGCCTAAGATGGAATGCCTGTGTGCCAGAAATTTCACCAGAAATACACACATCAGGCTGTTGGAATTTAAGTCCTTGTTGTTATTCTTGGTCAGAAAATATAGAAGCAATTTGAACTCTGTCATTTACATTTTAGTAAAGCAAAGAATTAGATTGAACAAGAAAAGACGTCATGAAACAACATGGATCAACCAATAATTTAACCTTTGTTAGTGGTAGGACCTGGTGCTGGGTCCGTCCGGGGTGGTACCACCGTCTTTCCCCGCTAACCTGCCGCCAAATAGTAGTGTTCGCACTGTTGTGTTCCGGTAGGGGGTTAAGGCAGCCGGTGAAATATCTGGCACAGAGGCATTCCATCTTAAGCCTCAAGGTAGGCAACTCATTCGAGATCTTATGGTTTCTTAGTGGGAGATCATAGGATTTCGGTGTCCATGGGCCGCAGTGACCACTTACCATGAGATGGGCTGTGCGCTCGTTTGCCTATACCATTGGTATATTAAAAAAAAGAAACACGGAATCAAATTTCTCCACCACTTGTTAAAATACCATTATAAATATCCCGCATAAACAACCAGAAATAATATCACTTAATGTAATCAACATTAGCAGGCAGTGAGCTAAGTGCGCGATGTGTATCGCGAATCGGAACGAATCTGCATAAGATATTAATGCACGCAGTAGGTAATGAGGCTCAGGTATTCATGTTTGGCCTCACACGCACCTCCGCGGTACAAACTTGATGATAACAATAAGGCGTCTTGGATAAAAATAACAAATTGCTTAATGATTTACGATAGAGGGAATAAGAGCGTTATCACACTTGCGATTCGCGAGCGAGTTTTGTATGGAGGCGAACACGCCGCGAGTTCGCCGCGTACGAGTTTTATATTGAAAAACGCTTTCAACTCGCTCGCAAATCGCAAGTGTGATAAGGCCCTAAATGTCTCTCATCATCATCATCATCATCATCATTTCAGCCGAAAGACGTCCACTGCTGGACATAGGCCTCCCCCAAGGCTCGCCACTCAGACCGGTCCTGTGCTTCCACCGGTTTCCCGCAACCTTCACGAGGTCGTCGCTCCATCTTGTTGGAGGCCTACCGACAGCTCGTCTCCCGGTAAATGTCTCTCTTTGTAATTAATAGCTACCGGCGACCGAGATTTGCTTGGGTGGAAATAGCTAAAACCGAGTTTTTTCAAATATGCGACTTGGCTAGATCGATTTTTTACCCCCGTAAACTCCTATAATCCAAATATCGTCCAAATCGATAGAGCCGTTTCTGAGATCGCTTGGATAAATAAATATAGAAATATACAAGATTAGCGCGTTTAAAGTATAAGATAATATTTTAATTATGCCTACGATTTGTCAACATTAACGGTATGTGAAAAGCGGCGTTAAAAATAAATTCTTAACTTAGAGATACAAAAAACAATTCGAACAAAATTGTATAATTTAAGTATGACCATGCCGATGATGTTGTAGTCGATTATTAAACATTTGTTTTGATATCATTTTCAAATTCCACGAGTAATTTAATACATCCTATGCTTTAAATTATTTTAAGGTCTAAATATGACTGTTTACGGTAAAAGCCCGATTTGTTCGGGCATCCGTTTTGACGGGCCATTTTTCTTCGGCTGATTGTGAATCCTTATAGTAAATAGATCAATGGTTTTCCCAGTTACGAGACTAAGCTATTTACTTGGATCGATTGTTCGCCTCGTAAACCCCTACTCCAAAAGTGTACCTATTCCAAATTTCGTCAAAATCGTTAGAACCTTTTCTGAGATCGCTTGTACAAATAAATACGAGTAAGTATAATAGGCATATCCCCCATGCCATATTTCCTTTAAGTATAGATTTGTGTTCTCTCACTTCTGAAGTTTTAGTGTAATGTCAGAAGCACATATCACTGCTCTGCTTCTACGACGGTAATATTTGCAAGATCAATTATTGTGTTACATCCAACTCTCTCCCTCTCTCTCGTGATGAGAGGAGGCCTGTGCCTAGCAGTGGGACGCAAATAGGCTGTAGTAGTAGTAGTAGTTTCATTTCGTTCTCTGTATATTATGGGTACTTTAAATATGTACATCTGGTTTTGATTTAAGCTCCTCATATTCCTGATGATGTCACGCAGCACTGCGTCAGCGCCTCACTTCACAATCACACGAAATTCTCGCCAAACTAAAAAAAGGTTTAAAACCTTCGAAACAGAAGGCCTGCCAACTGAGCCAATCCGGCTGGCTAAACTCTAAATCTAATGCGAATAGTATTAAACGCGTTGTTTTTATGTTATACTGTCGCCGGCGGTGGGAGCGCCGTGCTCTTTCCTGCGCACACGCAAGCGCGCACCTGATAATTGTTTCGGCATTGCTTTGGTACATACTATTACCGTCAATGAGAAAGTATGCACGTAAGTTTGTGCTTTTATAGACAGCTTTTGCACGCAACTTCTGTATGAAATTTCATAGCTTCAACCCCTTACACTCCATTCGTGATCTGATGTAGCAATAATCTAAGTAGACTTTATAGAGGCCATTGATCTATTATCTATCGATCTCAGAAAAGGTTCTAATGATTTTGACGAAATTTGGAAAAGGTACACTTTTGGAGTAGGGGTTTACGAGGCGAACAATCGATCCAAGTAAGTAGCTTAATCTCGTAACTGGGAAAACTCATTTTTAAAGGTGATAAGTAACTAACAGTGTGATTAAGAAATGACATTTTTCGTTGTGGGCATTTTTTCCAAAATCCCGCCCACAATTAAATTATAAAAAATTATTAAAGTTCAATTTGAATAAAGATACATATCGACAATTCCCAGGATCGGATATCCATTTTCATATCCATATAAAATTTCATGTAGGTACCTAAATCAGTTTGTCCGTTCAAGCCATTAAGTGCCTTCTCTTCATATATCCATTAATATCACTATTATAAATGCGAAAGTAACTCTGTCTGTCTGTTACCTCTTCACGCTTGCTTGATTGATTCACGATTGCTTGGCTTGACCGATTCACATGAAATTTGGCATGGAGATAGTTGAAGTCCCGGGAAAGGGACATCGGGTAGATACTTTTCATCCCGGAAAAACGCATAGTTCCCGCGGGAACGGGATAACCGAATTCCACGCGGGCGAAGTCGCGGGCAGAAGCTAGTATTAGTATAAATGGACGTGTCTGTAGGTACATCACCAACTCATTACATTGAATCGATGCCTTTCTGATTAAATTAAAACCATTAGACAATAGGGGAGACGACAACTTTTTTTTTCTTAGTCTATCAGGAAGATTATTGAAAAGTATTGGACACGTATTTTTTCTTTTTTCACGAAATCAAACTTGTACGGAGATATATTGAGTTGAAATGTCGCGTGACGTCACGGTTAGGTACGATTTATACCTAACGGTGACGTAGTTAGGCCCCACTCTCCAATTTTAATGCGTCTTAACTTAGTCATTCTTTGTTAATTTGATAAAACAAAAAATACGTGTCTAATATTTTCTTATTATCTATAACTGACGGACTATTTAGAATTTCGATTTCTTCACCCTGTCGTCATCCCTATTACAGACTTGAATGATACTTTTTGTTATACCAGAATAAATTATGGATCTTATTTTGATCGTAAGCATAATAAAATCAGTTTGACCAATTTGTTAGGGAGCTGACCAGGACTTAACGACATCAGTTTTATTGATCGGATTATCATTTTCGACACTTACAAACATAATTTCATTTCTTTAATCAAATTGTCCGCAGAAAATGTCTGCCGTCATGGTGATTTGGTTACTTTTAACTAGGTACGCCGAGTGTACCGTATAAGAAGGCAAAAACTTCGGCATTTATAGATACCTACAATTATGTTGTCGATGACTTCTTGTTCTTATTTTCTTTATACATTGTCATCATATTTACTAATATTATAAACGTATCGGCATATCTGGTTGTTATGCTTTCAATTGAAACCATCTATTTTTGTTTTTGTTAATCATTATAAAAAAAATTGACTCATAAGATGTGCCGCGGTTCTAAATGGTGGAGGTCTTATACATAACCTGTTCAGGATGTTGATGGGACTGCCCAGATTCTGCAGTGCGTCGGGGATGTTCACAGAAGCTCGTGTAGACGGCTTTCACGCTCTGATACAAAAGAAGATAGAATCCACGAGACGCATAATGCTTTTGGCTGACAGACTGGACAGCCCTCTGCTAAAGCACTGGAGTTCTGTCTTAATGCACCCGCATGCTGAGCAAGTTTACCTACTTTGTGAACAGACTCATTTTCATCATCATTTCAGCCGCAAAAAGTGCACTACCTATTAAGAAGTCAATTTAATTTAATTTTTAAGAAATAATTTGTAATAATTTTCATTTTAATAATTTAAATTTTGTTTTTACTTATTTATTTTAATTATTGAAAAATAGAATAGGTTAGCTTAGCCAATGTATATTTTTTAACCAATGGATCTTGTGTCTGATAAATCAATTATTATAATTATTATTATAACTTATAGTTGCATAAAAACTGATAGAACCGATTAAGCACTTAAAGTTATAATTTTAATACCAATTTATCAATGTTATGGATTAGTTATTGCAAAATGTCTGTAGCTTAATTTCTAATAGAGTCGTTTGGGTCTAGGAAGCGCTGGTAAATTCATTTTCTGACGTGTAAAAGCGCCCCTATGTGGCCAATTTGCTGAATAAATGATTGAATTTGAATTTATTTCTCATTTTCCTCCTACCTGGGAAACTTTCAAGTTTCAAGGAAATACTACATCCTAATGGCAATATACATCATCATCATCATCATTTCAGCCAATAGACGTCCACTGCTGGACATAGGCCTCCCCCAAGGCTCGCCACTCAGACCGGTCCTGTGCTACTTGCTTGCACCGGTTTCCCGCGACCTTCACGAGGGCGTCGCTCCATCTTGTTGGAGGCCTACCGACAGCTCGTCTCCCGGTTCGCGGGCGCCACTCGAGAACTTTCCGGCCCCATCGGCCATCAGTCCTGCGAGCAATGTGCCCCGCCCACTGCCACTTAAGGCTCGCAATTCTTCGGGCTATGTCGGTGACCCTAGTTCTACTGTGGATATCCTCATTTCTGATTCAATATACATACCGCATCGAATATCTACACTAATTTGCGTCAACTAGCCTTATTAGACGCAGGCAACAGCGCGTGAACTACGTTGATGACATTATAACGCCCAAATTACCACGATAGATGGAAAGCAGCATTATCACAACCAATTCAATTGTTATAAATTATATTATAACATAATTTCATGCGAGGCGCGAACTTGTTACAAGTGTTACGGCCATTGTTAGAAAGTTTTCACTGACACCCCGAGATGTCAAGGAAATTAATCAAAGTGGCTAAATATATACAATAATAAAAGTAAGTGGCTAAATAAATAGACTGTCGGGTGAAAAAAGCTAAAACCAAACTCTACTCGGATATATGAGACTAGCTAGATCGATTTGTCGCCCCCACAAAACCCAATATTCCGAAAGATAGTAAAAAATAAAGAGATATTACAAGATTAGTGCATTCAAAGTATAAGATAGATCATCCATATTTCATATTATTATTGCGAAAGTTACTCTGTCTGTTTGTCTGTTACCTCATCACGCGTCAACCGCTGGACCGATTGAGATGAAATTTGGCATGGAGATAGTTGGGGTCCCGAGAAAGGACATAGGCTTTTAGAACGGTAAAAGGCATAGTTCCCGCGGGAACGCCATAACCGAATTCCACGCGGGCGAATCGCGGGCAGAACTTAGTTTAAAAATAAAAGGTGCAAACCGATAGGTAGGTGAAATCCCAGAAACTCTCTGAAAGGTGGTAACTAATAGTCAATCATTTTATCGAAATTGTTTCAAATCCATGTTCATTTAAGTTGGTGAGATATAGGTAGAGATCTTCTACTAGGTATCTAAAGTCCCGCGCCTTCACATTTCAAAACGCTTCAATTTTTTATCATTATTTAAAAAGCACCACCAACACTCTCAACGCATAGTTGATGGCTGTCTCAGCACGCACAAATGTGTTGAGAGTGTTGGTGGTGCTTTTTAAATACATTGAAGCGTTTTGAAATGTGAAGGCACGGGAATTTAGATAGTAGAAGATCTTCTATCTAAGCCTCCATAGATTAAGTCCCACATCATAATAAGCAGATCGAAAAATAAAATAATTATTTCGTTATTTCAACATGATGATTTTCAGCAATGATATATCAAATATCGCATTCAATCAACGGTCCTTGTCATTCTATTTTTATTTACACATTATTTCATTCAAAAATAAAAATAAATTTGCAATATGAGTTTTGTACCTATTTTTAGTTATAAATTACATATATGAAAAAGACATAGAAATCACTTAGGCGGGTAGGTATTTACTTTACATTGGATGGATCATAAAAGAGTTAATAAAATGCACTAAGTCTGTGGAAAACGACTTCGTAATCATTAAATCAAGCAATTTACTGTAAAGTGCTTTAAGCGTTTTTCCTAAACAAACCTATAATTAAAATATTACTTTTATTGTTACGATAAAGTATAAAAATAATAAATGCCTAAGTTAAGTGTTACACACAATTCATTAATGTTAACATTAAATTAAGTTTTCACGATAAAAAATGGACGTCTTTCGGCTGAGCTGATGAATAAAAACTCATTCGTTGAATGATTTTTTTTCCCATGAAACCCTATTTAAATACCATTATTATAATTAACACACACTTTTAATTTTATTTTAATAAAATATGAATTTACAAGGTAATTTATTAATGCAATTCATAAACTCACTGTTCGTTTCAATTGTAAGTTTACCTACTTTATAGTAATTTAATAATTATAAAAACCCCATATTCCTATTAATATATGTAATTAGTTTCCATCTAGCAAAACACCTGATTTCCCCACGAAAATCGTGATACCTCAGCTTCTAAGAATTACCTATCAGAGACAGCAATATAAATTAGAACGCCCTACACAAAACACTCAGGTTGACAAAAGGCCGCGTGCACTGGGCGGCGTGTCAAAGGCATCATTTTGCACATGAGTAAGTAGGTAGTATTATTGTATATTCTGTGACATGAGTAGCAAGGGCCCGGGGGACGTCTTGCCACCTGACCCTTACTCCTGATAAAGGATTACGTCCAAACGACTTGTTGACGTTTTTTATGTCCAGATATTTGTCGCAATATTGATATTGTGGGGCCGTAATATAGTGGGTAATTATGCTCCCCTTCGGTTTGTAATGCTGATAGGAGAATAATGTGGTTTCATATTGAAATTATGTTTATCGAAATTAATCTTTGCATTATATATATATATCTATCTACAATCTACATGCATGATCAATTTAAAATGCATTGATTTCATATAAACTGTAAATGTGATTAACTGATTAACGTTTTCGGGAATTAAATTAATAAAATATTGTTCTGATTTTCACATGTCAGTAGGTAACCTACACTTAAAGCAAGGGAAACATCTCATCTATATTTTTTTAGTAGGTATTTTGGTATAACAATTACATGAGTTCATTCTGTGTTTGATTTATTTTGTTACATAAATAATAAATATTGGTAGATTTATATGAGATCAAAGTATGAATTGCCTAATCTAAATATTTTTGCACAAGTTTTGGTCTTTAAAATTGACTAATTTGTATATTCGTAGAGATAGTAATTCTCCTTTAAGGTCTACCTGTATCATGAGCAGTTGAAGTAGGTATTTTACCTGAATATCGTAAAAAATATTACGATATTCTGGTTCGCATCCTCCATCACTTGACAGATTCACAGACCAACAAACAATATGCAACTGCAGCTCCTTGCTCAGGCTGGAGCCTAAACACTGACTCACATACCTGCCATGCGGCCTACCGACGCTTCGGACATTTAAAATATAAAAGATCTGATCACAGTGGGGTTATCCTAGATTTATGAACACTTTAGGACGCTTCGGACTTATCCTAGATGTAAGTAGTCACTTTAGCACAGGCACCACTGACTAACCGTGGTCAGGCGGCGCGGGCGGCCAAGCGGGCAGGTCACGCAGGCGCATCGAGCAGTCGAGAGGCTGGTCGCGCAGCGCCAGCGCGGGCATCGCGTGCGGGGCTCCCGTGGTGCGCGGCCGCCACTCGGCGAGGCGGCAAGACACTGCCGCGCCGAGCTCGCTTTTTCCAAACGTTTTTTCGCGGGGGCGGACCGGCGGCGACCAATCGGGACGCCGACCCCCCTCCCGCGCCGCTTATTTACGTGCCGTATATTAAAAGGGTTTTCCGCGTGCCGTTATGGATTTTCCGCTCGTTTTACATACGCTCCCCCGCGCCGCGGACGCGGGAAACCGCTGAAACTGAAATCTACCACCCCTCATCCCAAGAAACCCACCAGTTTTCCGTTTCTAAGCAGATTACATTCTATAACTACTTCCAAGCTTCGTTTCTCCTATCTCAGATAACGTAGTACCTACTTAGTGGCGAAACTACTGTGATATTGGTGAAATTAGCAAAAGGCGTAAGGCGACGGGGGCGTGTGACGTCACGCGCGGGGTCGGCGACCGCCAATCTGAACTTGAACCCTGGCTGGGCTCACAATTAACATGGTCATTACGCATTGACGGCGTGCGGCCTGATTTCGACCTCTTATGTGACATCCTTAGCCAAGATATAAACATGCATTACCTAAACCAATCATCGTGTCAGCATACGAGTTTTTTTAATAAAAAAAAATCTTTATTCACTCTCACAATGGTTTTTTATAAAGTAAACTTACACTACATACAATGGTGGTAGTATTTAACCAGTGTGAGAGCCTGGTGTCCGTACTAGGATTCCCTGTGTGACAGATCAACTCGTCCCTCGGTCTGATGGGTAGGATATTTACGTTAAATTGTACTCGTACATATGTTATAGTCAAGGTTTCCTTAAAGTGCTTGAAACGTCGGGACATTTTCAGCAGCAGCAATAACTAAACTAGCAGTAACTACGTTAGGTAAGAGTACGACTTTGTCATCATTCAATCGTTCAATTAAAAATCGACGGCCATTGCCTAATTTAATAAATTACGGATTATCCATCCCTCTTATTCGTCCATCCCTCTCATAATTAGTCCATTCCTATATTTTGCTCTTGTAAGAGCTGGATGATTCTAGGGGTTGTGTGTAGTCTATCTAATCAGTTATTTAGTTAACATTTTATCAGGTAAAATCGTAATTACCTAGTTAGGAAAAAATACAAAAAATATCCTAGATGAACAACTTACTTAGGATCATTACATGAAAACTAGAAACTGTACATAAGTAATTGTTCATTAATTCTTAACTTTAATTAATTTTTATGTATTTTTAAGTATTTATAAATAATTTTAAGTATTATAGTCATTTTTAAGTAGTTTTAATTCTTGTATAGTATAGTAATAATCATTTATATGTATATACTTACATATAATCTAGTAATTATAACTTGGATATTCAGAATAAACAAAACACCTCCAATAGCTGGATACTGCCAACACTGATACTGAGAAGTATCATCAGATTTCGTAGAAGTGGTAGAAACTTCACGAGTGTTGGCAACATTTACCGAATACTTACTATTGCCGTCTTTCAGAGACTTGGTTACTCGCAAGTTTACGACCTCACCTATACCGGAAAAAATAATGTTCTCTCAAATGGATTCCGCTTTAGGCTGTGTCTGTCATCAATTCATCAGTCTAGCTAGTGTTATTGTGCTCGTCTTTTGTTTATTAAAAAAACACTAACACGCTAATAAACAAAAGACTAGCATACCATATACCCGAACAACTCGGGCACCCGTTTGGCGCTCAGTAAATTTGACACTTACCTAAGGCCATTCATAGACCAAAGCTCAGCCGTCACTGTCACGCGTGGGACGAGTGAAAGAGAAAGCGCTACGCACAGAACGCCCGATTTAGTTACTTTTTAACACGTTTTAATTTCTATAAAAATACCGTCTAAAAACATGGCATTTATAAAGCTGTCAATGTATGCATATAATATGGATATTTTTTCTGTTATATTTAATTTTACACTGTTTGATATAATAAACTGGAGTTAAAATTGGATTAAATGTCCGAGTTAGAGGTTACTTTGGAATTAAATTGTATCGAGCGAAGATTCGTGAAACGTGTAACGAAAGCTGTCAATGTAAGGATAATATTATCAAAAATAACATATGTTTTTTTCATATTTTCAACTTTTAACATTTCTTAGAAAAGTATGATCTTAAATGAGCAATTTGACGTTGCTGGGTCAGGGAACGGCCTTAAGTCTTAACCTAACACTATTGTTACGTTTACTTTTGTATATTTATCTTGACACATATATTGTAAAGAGGCGTTATTAGCATATTGGAACGTATTTTCTAATGTCAGTTTGCTTAGGGCACAGACTTCCTCATCACCTTAGGGTTTGGGCTATAGTCCCCACACGGGCCTTTACACACGCCCTTGAATTACTAGGTGATGCATGTAGATTTCCTCGCGATATTCACCGGAAAGCGCAATGATAAAATCAAATTGAATTTCGCACTGCCAAAAAAAGCCGCCGTGTGCTCGTGGGTTGACCTACCGTCTCTCATAAGGGTTGTGGATTCGACCTCTGCACCTCTGAGTATCCTATGAGTATAATTACTAATTAGTCTTGCTGTGAGAAATTGATTTTGAAAAAATATTTTTCTCAAACATGCTCGGAAATGTTCGTGTTACTTTCAAAAAAAGAAGACGCGAGGCTGTCCATTGCCGGCCTTGGCCAGCAAAAACATTATTGTCGTGTGTGTTTTTTTTAATTGGCTTGCTATTTGAGACACCTCTAGAAACTGACAAATCCATGGAGGTAATAAGTAAGTACAACTTCCATGGCCAAATCATCCACGATCATGGAAGTAGTAAATACTGATGTGGGGTAAGTGCGCCTAAATTTATTTCGCCCCTATGCCTTGTAAACAGCCAACTACTAGTTGAGTAATATTTATAGGTTTCGATATATTTATGTTAGGCGCACTTACCCCATCCTGGCGCACTTGCCCCGACTGACCTTACGTATTTCCTCGCTGTTTGAGAAAAGCATTATATATACCTCGGCCGCAATTGCGATTGCCGGACTCGTACTAATAGAAGGCTTCGCTTCGCTCAGCCTTCTAACTGACTCGTCCGGCAATGCGCTACCTGGCGGCCTCTGCAATAATGTAGGTACTAATGTTTTAAATAATTCTTTGTACGGTCTACCTACATACCCATTTATTTTTGCCGATCGAAGCAGGTTACGAGGTCTGATCAATAAACGGCTAACGTCACTACTAATAGTACAATTAATTAATAATGAGCCACTTGCTACTCTTCGTATTTTACCCTTGTAATGAAAATACTCAAATAGTGTGTGTGTTAGTCCTGACATGCCATGACCACAATCAATGCTACAAGCTTGAGAAGGTGTCAAAGTGGATCATCAACTATTAAAGTGCCTTAATAATAGTACATTACAGACCTAGGGTGGTGAATTCGTAAATGTCCCAGATCGCAGGTTTCTGTGGCCCGAACCAAAGGTGAGGGCCATAAATATGCGATCTGGGGCTTTACGAATTACCGCCCGTGGGTTGTCAAAAGTTTTACGTCTTGCCTTGGCCAAGAAGTGAGATCTCTCCGCGTAGCGGGTAGAAAATTCCACTTTATGGCCAAGGGTGATGTAAAAATAATTTCTCGTATCGTTACTTAGAGTTAACTATTCAGAAAAGTTACTTAATCAATATATGTATAATTGTATATATATAGTCCTCGTTGATATCATTATACTGAACGGGTGTGTTGAAAAATATCTGCTCACGAATGCTCACATATTAATGAGGCCTAGTTTTTGCTCCTGGTTATGAACTGGACTGCATAATCCATATCCATAATAATATTATAAATGCGAAAGTAACTCTGTCTGTCTGTCTGTCTGTTTGTCTGTCTGTCTGTCTGGCTGTCTGTCTGTCTGTCTGTCTGTCTGTTACCTCTTCACGCTTCAACCGCTGGGCCGATTGAGAGAAAATTTGGCATGGAGATGGTTTGGGTCCCGGGAAAGGACATAGGCTACTTTTCATCCCGGAAAAACGCATAGTTCCCGCGGGAACGTGATAATCGAATTCCACGCGGGCGAGGTCGCGGGCAGGATCTAGTAAACAATAAGTAATTCTGCTTAACTAAATATGTGAGGATATACACTCAATAACAATGAATTCGGGTCACTTTGTATGGAAAAGGCTATATAAAGTGACCTGAATTGATTGCCGTTGAGTGTATTAGCCCAGTTTGTGCTTTATAGGTGCAATTTTCTAAAATTTGATACATAAATCAATTAAAAATATGTATCATGCGTTCAATAAATATTTTTTATATCTAACCTAACCATTACAAGTTTCTGTGCTATCGAACTCATTTATTAGGTACACTTTTATTAGGTGAAGTAGCGAAAATGTCGGAAAATCTTTTTAGTTACAAAACCGTATTCATTTAAATATTTTATAGGTCCTACAGGTACTATTGTAATATTTATCTGAAAAAACTACAAAATATCGAAGCAAGTATTTCTTGTATATACCTGCATCTTTATTTGTGTTGTTTTCATACTAAATTTTAATTAATCCCTTTTAAGACATGACATGAAGTTCCAAAAATCCTTTCTTAGAGCATTCCTGTACAGGTATTTTGTGTAATAAGCACTCGATCAAAGAATAATTTAATATTAATCTAAAATAATTATTCCTGTTCGTGCACATTCATGCCGCTTTTTCTTATTGCGAACTCATGCAACAGATTTCGCGCGTTATTCGATACGTGTGAAGCAACGCAGATTTTTTTCATTATATTTAGATATATTCATAATTTCCTATGTAAACAATAAAACAATAAAAATACTGATTGATAGACAACGCAAAGTCTTTCTACCTAAATTGTATAAGTACAATGCTGTATCTGGAAGGCCGCACATGCACTTATGCATAAATCAGTACCTATTCAGCATGGCTCCCAAAATATACAATAAACTACCTGACTGTATTACACGCATTCGAAAGGGAACTTTATAAACTACTAACTTTTCCCCACAACTTCGTATGCGCAGAAATAGTAAAACCCGTTTTTTTCCCGTTCCTGTGGGAATTTCGCTAAATCCTCTCTTAGTACTTCCCTACGTTTCCTAAGGAACCTGCATGCGAAATTTCAGCTTTCTACGACCAGTAGTTTCTGCTCTGCGTTGATAGATCAGTCAGTCAGTCAGTTTCTTGTTAGAGTTGAAATTAATTAAATAGTGTTATTATAGTGTTAATGATTTTTTGTGTGACTAAAAATGTGTACTTGTAATTTGTTTTTAATTAAATTATTTATTTTAATACTTTATCTCATTATAATTTAGAATTTAAATTTATCAAATTAATTTGTACGCCTGCAGGCAGATCATGGTGAACTAATATTGTAACCTGACATCTTTTTTTTTCATGTATACCTTTGATCACAAATAAACATTTCTGATTTCTGTCAAGTACTTACATATTTACGTTTAAGTACGAGTATATACCTAGATAAATTTATTTGCCTTGTACGGAGTTTTTCTTTATGCTGATGCATAAGAATTATCCACACACAGTTTGCTCCTAGTGACATTCGAAACAACCCCAGGTCCGTCAGCCCCTGCTTCCACAATACCAACTAAAAGCTACAACCAAATACAGCAGCATATTGGTTTCTTCTTTTCATTTTAATAGGAAATTTCCCTACTTGGCAATATGGTAATACACCATTCAAAGAAAAATCGGGAAGTATTGCTTTATGATAGATCAATGTATAAAAATGCTACCCAAAACATCGACTTTTAATTATAAAAATGCATAAATAATTTCATAATTACATTTATAAAATGTTGCTTTTTAATCTGTTCCAAAACGGTAGGCGCCATATTGTTCCATGCTGTGACGTCACTTCTACTGTAAACAAAGCGTTAGAAGTAACCGTTTTAAGTTTTGACTTCACTTGTATTACATATTTACTATCCTAGTGACGTCACAGACCAAGCAAACATGGCGGCTAGCTTTTTAGCGCGAAAACCAAAAATGAAAATTTAAAAGTATACATGCTTTTTAAGGTATTTATCCCATTCAGAAAATCGAAATAAAAAAATTGTGATTCAATCCGATTTCAAAAAATTGTGTATTACCCTATTGACAATGTGACAAAAAAGTTTCATCTTAAGACTATTTAGCTACTAACTAGTTTACTACCTAGCTAGCTTCCGGCGCAGAGGCAGACCAAAAATGAGATGGCGGGACAATCTAGACGTCTTTGATAAAGAGTGGCAAACACTGAACAGGGACGGCTGGCGGAAAAAAGGGGAGGCCTTTGCCCAGCAGTGGGACACTCCAACAGGCTAAGAAAAAAAAATACTATTGCATTGTCATTATCGATTCTCTTTACTCAAAGATAATTATGACGGAAAGAGCTGCAATACATATTATCGCGACGGCATGAAATATGAACCGCTCCAAGGTCACCGTGCCCGAAACATTAGGCCCCAAACAGATCCCGAAAACATTTAATTTCGAGATCGATTCGCATTGACGACGCGTGCTTTGTTTACGCGTGCCACTATTGTGTTGAGTAGTATTTGACCCTGCGGGATGGGCGCCCTTAACCCGAAGGAGCAGGGCTCATAATAGTAGGTTGCTATAGCATGACACAAGTAATACGGTGCTCGGATTAGGCGATAATAGTCTCTTTGTCAACGGCGTAAGTGCTTCGCCACGCGCCATAGTAATTGTGTCTGTATGTTGATATGGGTCAGAGCATCTGCCGCCCCCGCACCTGGCTTCTCCCCCCCTCCCCCCTCTTCCCGCACATGCAGATTTATGTTGGCCAAATTGTTGGCAAACAGATGTAAAGGTGCGAAATGTGGCAAGGGTGCAAGCGGCAGTGACTGAATTTTGTGCTGATTCTTTCTCGGTTTAGAACATTGATTTATTATAAGTAAGGATTCACAATCAGCCGGAGAAAAATGGCCCCGTCAAAACGGGTGCCTGAACATCTCGGGCACCCGTTTGGCCTTCGTTATAAAGAGGCGTTATTAATAGCATATTGGAACGTATTTTCTAATGTCAGTTTGCGCCATATAAGAATAAGAATAAGAATAATGTTTATTTACCAGAAAGATATGCAGAATACAGTCATAGAAATAATAGGACAACTAGTTGGTTTACGAAAGTAACAGTAGTTGGCAGCGGTTTCCGCACTAGGCTCTGAGCCTGCATCGCGGAGCCCAATGAAGACATACTAAATATTATTAATCTAACTAAATTAAACTAAATATGCATTTTACAACACTTACAAAAAAAAACAGGTTCAGGAAATAGATACAATAAGTCAATTAGAACTGAACTATTTAGCTTTATAGTAAGTACCTATTTAACTACAAACTTTTGAGATATTCTGTTATGCACTGTTCGTCCATATGTTATTACTTATTATAGGCCTATGGTAGAACAAGTTCGTTTAGTGATCATTGAGTGATTATTGATCAAATTGTGTGAGTTCTGCCGTGTAACCTGTTTTTGTTCTCATTGAGATTTAATAAATAATTACTTTATTGTACAAAAAACACAGAAATACGATTCAGTAGCATTAATACTGAGAAAGGACAACGTAGGTCCTGTAGAGGCGAGCTTCTTGTTTTGATAAATTGTCTTAAATCATATAAAGTGCGTTTTATGCATACTCGTAGAACTTTTTCTAGTATCACTTTGATTTCTAGTCTAAATATAAGTATGGCAATTGTTATCCAAAAAAAGGTATGATTAGATAGAATAATAATATTGTTATTTAACAGGAAGGATAAAAAAACTGGATTTCAGTGTTTTCTAGAGAACTCTATCAGTTAACACGTAATGTAAGCTGATTATAAAAACACATAACACCCATTAGAAAAAAAATACACGGTACGTGTGACTAATAAAGCCTTAAATGGCCACATCCAGTGGGTGGCATCCGTATCCGTGCGTCAGGCGTCCCGCGGCGCGACGGCTCTATCGCGTGCGGGGTAACGTTCGAACGAAACCGTAATTTGACGTGATGTTTGCTTTGATAAAAGTTCACACTGTGTTTTGAGTTTGGCAACTGTTTGATTGGAGAAGCAAAGCATTTATTTGATACATATTTAAGAGGGTTTATCCTGAAAGTTGGCAACGTCGCATATAGCTGTCAAATGTTTCGCTGTTTACATTAATTTCTCAATATTACTGAATTAAAGAACAAGTTATCAATCTATGGTTGAATGACGCGTCTCGTTTTATATTTGTTGGTTAAGCATTCAAATGATAAGATTACATTAAAACGTATGGAAAATGCAATGGAAAGTTTTCAAAAGATAGTACTTCCGTAATCTTAAACATTTCATGTTCCCAGGATAATTGATGCAATCCATACTTAAGGTTTTATTCAACCATAGAGCGACAATTCATATTTTCATTCAGTATAATTCATAAATGAATGAAAACAATGAAATATTTGACAGCTATTTGCGACGTTGCCAGCTTTGGGAGTAAACCCTCTTAAGGTAGGAGTTACACGACAAGAAACAAATGAGATCTCTTTAAACTCAAGTTTGGAATCTCAGCATAACATAATGCAGGTGTGGAGCGCGGATACTTCTACTACTACAGCCTATTTGCGTCCCACTGCTGGGCACAGGCCTCCTCTCATCACGAGAGGGTTTGGGCTATAGTCCCCACGCGGGCCCAGTGCGGATTGGGGAGACCTCACACACATCTTTGAATTAATTCGCAGATGCGTGCAAGTTAGAAAAGCACAGTGGTAAATTCAAATTGAATTTCGCACATAAGTCAACTTAGAGGTGCGATCCGGAATCGAACCCCTGACCTTCTGCATGAGAGACGGTAGGTCGAACCACTAGGCCACCACGGCTTCGCGGATAGGTCTAATTATCAGATAAGTTAAAGTATTAGAGTTAAAAAGGCATTGACCTATAATAAGTAATAACATATGGACGAACAGTGCCTAACAGAATACGTCAAAATATATGGAGCAAACTGACACCAACTCCCGTAATAATCGGAGGCTCTGCGCTCGAACTTGTTGACCATTATGTATACCTAGGACAAACAGTCCAGTTAGGTAGGTCCAACTTCGAGAAAGAGGTCAATCGTCGAATCCGACTCGGGTGGGCAGCGTTCGGGAAGCTTCGCAGTGTCTTTTCGTCCAAATTACCGCAGTGACTCAAGTCGAAAGTCTTCGACCAGTGTGTGTTGCCAGTGATGACTTATGGTTCCGAGACGTGGGCACTTACGATGGGCCTCATAAGAAGGCTCAAAATCACTCAGAGGGCAATGGAGAGGGCTATGCTCGGGGTTTCTCTGCGTGATAGAATCAGAAATGAGGATATCCGTAGTAGAACTGGGGTCACCGACATAGCCCGAAGAATTGCGAGCCTTAAGTGGCAGTGGGCGGGGCACATTGCTCGCAGGACTGATGGCCGATGGGGCCGGAAAGTTCTCGAGTGGCGCCCGCGAACCGGGAGACGAGCTGTCGGTAGGCCTCCAACAAGATGGAGCGACGACCTCGTGAAGGTCGCGGGAAACCGGTGGAAGCAAGTAGCACAGGACCGGTCTGAGTGGCGAGCCTTGGGGGAGGCCTATGTCCAGCAGTGGACGTCTTTTGGCTGAAATGATGATGATGATGATGATGATGATGATGAAACTGACATTAGAAAATACGTTCCAATATGCTATAACGCCTCTTTATAACGAAGGCCAAACGGGGGCCCGAGCTGTTCGGGCACCCGTTTTGACGGGGCCATTTTTCTCCAGCTGATTGTGAATCATTAATAGATCAATGTAAAAAGGACTTATGTTACGAATATAAATATTTCTATATGCAAACCTGCCTTTTATCCCCTAATCAGTAGTTGATGCTCGACGGGACATTAATTGTTTGAGTTCCAGTAATAATTGGATGATTGTACCCCTCGGCGAGGCCAATCAATTAAAGACAACTATCGAATTATACGTGACGACCAAATGCTAACTTTATAATCCGTTCACACAGATACGTATAATTAAGTCTGTTATTACTTAATTCCATTGATATCTAGGTATATATCTCGCCCGGGCTTCTTCAATCCGTTTACTAATATCAATCAATCAATCAATCAATGTTTTTATTCCAGAACCAGGTTCCATAGCAATTACGTATTAAAAGAGCAATAACACACACAAAATAACACTATACTAAAACTAATGGAGGTCTAACACTATACTAAAACTAATGGAGGTCTAACACTATACTAAAACTAATGGAGGTCTAACACTATACTAAAACTAATGGAGGTCTAACACTATACTAAAATTAATGGAGGTCTAACACTATACTAAAACTAATGGAGGTCTAACACTATACTAAAACTAATGGAGGTCTAACACTATACTAAAACTAATGGAGGTCTAACACTAGGGTAGGGTGGTATAAGATTGCGCGGGCGATAAAATTGCGCACACGTCATAGCAGGACAACGGAGTGAGCTTCGTAGCCAACTTCGGGTGTGTTTTGTTAGCGGTCCCGACTGGAATGTTGTCCCAAAAAAAAAACTTATACGAGTGGAAAACAAAAGAGATACCTGAGTACAAAGTTTTTATTCAGTTTTGATCTATTTTTTTGATGAAATGAATGCATTACTGTACCAAAACCCTTAGTGATTTTAGTAATTTGTTATTATTTTGTCGTGGCAGTATCACTCATGTTTCGACCCCGCGGGAAGTAGTTCGAACATTTTCTAAGAGATGGCAGTAATATCGCGTTGTTTAGAGTGGTATTGCAATGTGTAAAATTGCGCACTGTAATATTGCGCGCGCAATTTTACACACCCGAATTTTTAGTAGTTCAATGTAAAGAATATTTTTGGATTTTTCAGCCTGGTTTTTATTTTTGTTTTCAATTCCGATCGATTAATTAATTATGTATTGGTTTTTCTGGCCTCGCGATGCATAATTCATTTTTTCTTAGAATGTCCTGAAGAGGAAGGTAATCAGCTCGCCAGGTTTGTTCTGATGAGGGTATCAAGGAGGCTCGTAGGCAAATTAATAAAGGCGAAAGCAAAAGAGCCGCGGCTGCGTCTTTAGGGATGCCAGAGTCTACTTTACAATTGGAAAAGCTTATAAAAAAAATATTTAAAAAATATATATAAAGTTTGCAAGAGGTGTGGTGGGTGCAACAAAGTGTACCTATAAGGAGCCAATAGTAGAAGACTGGATTGCCTGTAATACATGTAAGGAGTAATGGCATGAAAACTGTTCAAACTACCATGGCTCCGGCGCTTTATTTGTAACGTGAGCAAATAATATAGTTGCGCAATCTTATCTACCTCAACGCGCAATTTTACACACTAGGGTGTACAAAATTGCGCAATTCCCGATTTGTGATTTTGGTTTAATTACTTAGAAGATTATATGTTTCTTGTGGTCATTCGTATAATAATTTGTTGCCATATTAATAAGGTTAAATAATTTAATGATAGATATCGAATAGGATTAATATTTTTTATTTTATGACCTCTTGATTACAAAGTGCGCAATCTTACACCACCCTACCCTATACTAAAACTAATGGAGGTCTAACACTATACTAAAACTAATGGAGGTCTAACACTATACTAAAACGAAGAACACGCTACGCCTTTTAATATAGTATATGTAACTCAATACTCTTCATTGTACAAAAGTATATTTTTTTTAAACCCCGACTCATGGTTAGCTTACCATATATACTTTTAATATCATTGAAGTAACACACGGTAGCAAATTTCGAATCGATCGGACTTAAGGAAGTTATAGTCAGATCCCCTCATCAACTAGAGAAGAGCTGATGATCTTCAAACGGATAAACAGATTTTCATGAAATATGCCTAAGAAAACTCGGGATAAAATTATCTATGACACAAAAAAAAACTAAACGAAAATCGGTTCATCCGTTTGGGACCTACGATACCACAGACAGACACGCTAAACTTATAACACCCCTCTCTTTTTGCGTCGGGGGTTAAAAATACAGAAGTATGCGGTGTCGCATGGCCCTGACTCGTCAGGCAGTCAAACTTGGCATCTGCTGAAAAAGAATCTTCGAGAACCTTTTTGTTTGTGACCGAGCGAGAAAAGTCTCCGCTTGAACTTGGCCAAAAATGCTTTCGTTCGTATGTCCAGATATCTGTTGTCCTCTACAGGTCACATTTCTCATTCTTCTCAATCGATTCGAAATTTTGTGCAGTTCCAAAATCATATAATGTAGAGTTTCTTGTCCATTCAGTTTTTGGTAAATTTTCAAAGTGCTGTGGGGTTTCAAAATAAAAATAAAAACTGTTATGTATGAGCTTTGCAAAAATGTACTAGCGAGGTCTACAGCTCTCCGAGCCTCTAGTTCTATCTGAGTGGAATGGATACGTTGTCACCAAATGCCGGTCGCGGTCTCTTGAAATGGTCCATGATGAGTGAGGACTAGTTAGTATCATTTCGTTCGTGACATACCACGGCACTTAACTATTCCTGTATTTATTGTTATTTGTTAATTCTTTCATGTGGACAACACATGAAAGAATTAACAAATAACAATAAATAACAATAAATAGTCTTGTCGGAATGATTTTGCTAGCGGTAGGGCCTGGCGCTAGGTCCGTCCGGGGTGGTACCACCGTCTTTCCCCGCTAACCTGCCGCCAAATAGCAGTGCTCGCACTGTTGTGTTCCGGTAGGGGGTTAAGGCAGCCGGTGTAATTTCTGGAACACAGGCATTCCATCTTAGGCCTCAGGGTAGGCAACGCATTCGAGATCTTATTGCCTTTTAATTAGAAATCATAGGATTTCGATGTCCATGGGCGCTCACTTGCCTATAAGTACCATTGATACAAAAAAATGTTTTTCTTTCTTTCTTTCAAATGCCATAATTATACTTCACAAACAAATTGGATTACAGTTTTATACTTCGGACATTCTTGGCATACGGCGCGCGCGCAGGCCAGCCCGTTCTCACGCAAATCACGGCATGGCCGGGGCGAGTTTTTACGGCGAACCGCCGGCGCTTCCCACGCGAGGGGAACCGGCTCCGGCGCGGTCCCGGACCGTTTTTGCCGGACGATTACCGCACCTTTGTACCGAGACTCTCAGAACTTATTAAGATTTAAATACGGCTTCATTAGAGACCATTTGCTGCTCGGTAACATTACGTGTTTAAACGCGATGCTTATTAAAATGGATGTTTGTTACTTATTATCATCATCATAAGTAACTTTGGGACAGGGCGGACACGGCCTATAAAAGCACGATTTCGAACACAATTCGAATGAATGTTTGCTTGCGAGGACGTCTGTGTGCGTGCAAGGACGTCTGTACACTTGTAAATGTGTGTGTATCAGTACGCGGGCCAGTGATTCACTCTCCATCTCCGGATGAAACAAATGACGGTAAGGGCGATTTGGGCGCGAGTTGCGCGCCGGCTAGATTGAGGCGGGTGATTCCGTGGCCATTCTGTATGTAGTACTATTAAATATCTGTATTTCACCGGCTCTCTGTTTGGCGGCAGGTTAGCGGAGAAGATAGGGTAGCTATCCGGACGGATCTTGCATCAGGTTTTCAAAAACTTGGGGACTTTTGGACGGCTATGTTCAAGACACTGTCTCACGAGAGATCAGTGTCGTGTTAT